>VDFB02388316.1:0-17009 GCA_007258455.2 Sequoia sempervirens | reverse complement strand
CTGGACTCTAACTTTTCATGCTCCTTGAAATGATAGTTCTCTCCTGGAATGTAAGGGGCTTGAATAGTGGCCCTAGACAAAAAGTTGTTCGGGATTTGATCAGGAGTCATTCGCCTGATGTTCTTTTTCTGCAGGAGACTAAGCTCTCTATGGAGGGTATGATGGATTTAGCTCTTAAGTTATGGCAGAATGGAGATTGCCAATGCATTGGTGCTCAGGGGTCTTCTGGAGGGGTGGCGTGCTTATGGAACCCACGGAAGATCTTCCCCCTTTGGTGGGTGTCTTTTAAGTCCTCCCTTTCCTTGGTGGCCTCGTGTTTTATGACAGGGGAAATAGCTTTCTTTTCCAATGTGTATGCACCTGTGGAGTTGCAAGGTAAGCAACTCTTGTGGTCCAACATTCGTCTAGTTCGTAGCTTATTTCCTTATCATCCTTGGATTATTGGAGGTGATTTTAATGCTATCAAGGAGCTTGCGGAGAAGCGGGGTGGTATTGCAAGGCTGGAGGCTTCCGCGATGCTACTCCAGGATAATATCTCTGCTTTGAATCTTGTGGATATCAAGCCGGGCAATGGTCTTTTTACTTGGAATAATAGAAGAATTGGAGAAGCTTCTATTTCAGAAAGACTTGATAGATTTCTGGTGTCTAGCTTTTGGCTGGGGGACAGATGGATGACGAGCTCTAAAATTTTGGATGGTCGAGGCTCTGACCATTGGCCTATTAAACTGGTGGTTGATATGCCTCAGTAGTGTGCTAGATAGACCTTTAAGTTTCAACTCATGTGGCTTCGGGATGAATCTCTTCATGATCTTCTCCCTGGTTGGTGGGACCGGGGGAAGCCAGCATATGGCACTGTGATGTACTCTTTCTCAAAGAGGCTTGAGTTTGTTAAATACAGTTTGAAAAGATGGAATAGGCAACATTTTGGTAATTTGTTTCAGAAAAAACAAAAGGCACAGGCTAATCTTGACCTTATTACCAGACAGATTCGGGATCATGGCCTCTTGGAGGAGCTGAGCCTGTTTGAGAGTGCTGCAACCAAAGAGCTTGAGGAATGGGAGTTAAGAGAGGAGATCTTCTGGAAACAAAAGTCCCACATTGAATGGCTTCAGGCTGGGGATCGGAACACTTCTTTTTTCCATAACTCTGTTAAAGATCGGAGACAAGGTAATGCTATATCTTCTATTTTGTTTCCTGATGGGGAAACTTTGTCCTCTTCCGCTTCTATTTCTGTTGAATGCATTCGGTATTTTTCTACCCTATTCTCTGAGGATTCACCTCATGCTGAGGAGGATGAAGCAATTATTTTAGATTGTATTCTGAAGCTGGTGAATAATAAAATGAATGATTCGTTGCTTGCCCCTATCACCTTGTCGAAACTTGAGAATGTTGTGTTCCAGATGAAGAAAGGTAAAGCTCCTGGGCCTGATGGGTTCCCTATTGAATTTTTTCAAGAGTTCTGGGAAGTGGTTAAATTGGACCTTTTAGAGGTTGTCAAGGAATCCTATATGAATAAACAAATGTTGAAGTCTCTGAATGCTACTTTTTTAGCTCTTATTCCTAAGAAGGAGGGAGCTAATTCCTTAGATCTATTCAGGCCTATTGCGCTATGTAATGTTGTGTATAAAATTATTACTAAGCTGATAGCGGAAAGGCTAAAACCTTGGCTCGATGGTCTAATCTCTGAGGAACAGGGGGGTTTTGTTGCTAGTAGACAAATCATGGATGGGGTGGTTATTGCTGCAGAGGCTATTCACTCTATGGAATCCTCAAAAGATAAATCTATGTTCATTAAACTGGATATGGCTAAAGCGTATGATCGAGTTAAATGGAGCTTTCTATTTAAAATCTTGGGAGCTTTTGGTTTTGTTGAGGGTTGGATTGATTGGGTTCGAAGTTGTGTCACTTCCTCTTCCTTTTCAGTGCTTATCAATGGAGAACCCACTTGTTTGTTTGGTGCTTCTAGAGGCCTCAGAAAGGGTGATCCCCTGTCCCCTTACTTATTCATCCTCCTTGCGGAAGGCCTGGGGCGGCTCATCCGTGCTCAGGTTGCCAGCAGTGGGATTCAGGGATGGAGATGGGGAGAAGGTATTCCCCCCAGTCTCATCTTTAGTTTGTGGACGATACAACCTTGATGGGTAGGGCAAAGGTTGAGGAGGCTCTCAATTTGTGTAGTGTGTTGGACAGTTACTTAGTTGCTTCTGGACAACGCATAAATGAGGGAAAGTCCTTCATCTATTTCTTTCACACTCCTAAGAGTATTCAAAGGAGAATTGCTGGTATCCTTCGGTTTCAGATTGGCTCACTCCCTTTTTCCTATCTTGGAATCCCTCTTGCTGTTCGTTCTCTCCCCAAAAGGTTTTCGCATGAGACTCTTGATAAGTTTTGAAGATTGGTCAGTCATTGGACTTGCAGGTGGCTGTCCTCAGCTGGTCACGTGACTCTTCTAAAGTCGGTGGTCCAGGCTCTCCCTCTTTATAGATGTTTTGTTCTTTCTGCTCCTTCCAGCTTTATTAAGGATTTTGAGAAATTGTCTCGTCAGTTTCTTTGGGCTGGCAATCTTCTTCATAGTAAATGAAGTTTGGCGAAGTGGGATGTTGTTTGTAGGCCAAAGCAAGAGGGGGGTCTTGGTCTACGGCGGACAGATTTGATTGGGCAAGCTTTGGCTGTTAAGTTTTATTGGCGTTGGTGCTCTCACCAAAACTTGTGTTGGGCTAAAATTCTAACCTTCAAATATTTGGGGGCAGTGGAAAGTCAAGAGGTTGTTAGATTCAGTTTGGAGGGGAAAGGTTCTATGATCTGGAGTACCTTGAAATGTGGTGCCAAGCTGGTTAAACAGGACCTTTTTTGGATTTGTAATGAGGGTCAGGATGCTCTTTTCTCGCATGATTCTTAGGATGGTCATCCTCCCATTATGTCCTCGCATCCCCACCTTCACAATTTGTGTTTGATTTTCACGGAGGCGGGATGGAGTCATGTGGCTGATTTCAAATCTCAACATCTTTTGGGTCAGATTTTTGTGTCCAGGTGGAAGGATCCCTTGGATTGGCCCCCTAGTGGTGCGGTGGAGGATCGTCAAGAGCTTGTTAAGATCTTATTGGGTTGTGTCTGTAATTCTCTTCACGGAAGCGATGTGCTTGCTTGGGGACCTGATTTGAAAGGAAAATTCTCGGTTGCCTCTGGCTATTAGGTTTTGGATAAACAGGTTTTTGGGAGCTCATAGGTTTCTTGGTGGAAGCATGTTTGGAATAACTTTGCTTGGCCTAAATGTAATTTCTTCTCTTGGCTTGTGGCTCAAGGTAAATGTCTTACTTGGGACAATCTTTGGAAGTGTGGGTTTCAGGGCCCTTCCATGTGCATTCTTTGTGGTCAGCATGAGGAGTGCTTATCGCATCTCTTTTTTCAGTGTTATTTTATTAAAACTATTTGTCATTACTGGTGGAATCTTTGGAGCGCACCGTGTTGTCATGTCTCTTCTTTGGAGGATTTCTGGAAGAGACAGGGTTCTCCTCATGCTACAACCTCTTTCCTAAAAATTGCTTGGAGCATTGGTCCTAGTTTGATTGTTTGGAAAATTTGGTTGGAGCGTAACAGAAGAATCTTCCTTGATAAAAAATTGCTCATGGGGCAGCTTTGGAGGCGTATTCTTGGGGCTTTGCAGGAGACTTTGACTACTAAGTGTGACTTGTCTGTGCCGATTGATCCTAGAGACTTGGGTGTTGTTAATACTCTGGGCCTTGCCACAGGGGACAAAAGTACTGTTTGCAAGGTGCATCATAGGCGTGGGCGGGAGAGGGTTGCTCGTGAGGGCTTTTGGTGCCTGCCTGCTCTAGGTGAACTAAAAATTAATACAGATGGGTCATCTAGGGGTAATCCTGGGCATGCTGGGGTTGGAGGTATAGGTAGAGACAACCTTGGAGTGGTGGTTTTTTTCTTTTCTATGTATCGGGGTTTGCAAACTAATAATCTTATGGAGGTGAGTGCTATTCTCTTGGCGATTGAGCGTGCGGTTGCCCTTGGACGGTGGCAGATTGTTTGTGAAGCTGATTCTCAGGTTATTATTGATATGTTGAATAAACGTAATTTGACGGATGCGAATTGGCAGCTTGTTGTGGTTGTCAAACAAATTGTTTCTCTGTGTTCTTCTTTGGAGTCCATTTTTTTCCGCCATATTCCACGGGAGTGGAATAGGGTGGCTGATGGGTTGGCTAGATGGGCTTCAGAAAGGACTGATTCTTGGTGTGTGGATGATTGGGGCAATCTTCCTATTGATTTGGCCCCTGTTCTTGAGGAATGGGTTACTGAGGATATGAGGTGTTTCTTGGGTGTGAATTAATTCCTGTTGTCTCTGGCCACTTGTGGCTTCTTGCTTTGGTCCTTGTATTGTTGATTATGATTCAATAAAGTTTTTACCCTCTTTTTATTAAAAAAAAAAGTCTAACCCTTTGGGTTGGATTCCCAAGGTAAATAGATAACCCTAAAGGTTGGAAATTCCCAAAAAGGATAATAACACAACCATTTTATAATGCACTCACGTTTACGTGAAGAAAAAATGATTTCCCTTACCCTCTATCCCTCTCTAGACCTATCTCTCTACCTCTCTCTCTATATTGGAATTCTCAAAGAAAGTTACATGCTCTATTTTCTTCTACAATTTGTGCTTTATCTGATATAGAAGTAAAATTTTCTTTGTGTTGATAAAATATTAATTATTTTTTAACAATTCCACCACCTTTTTTGTGTTGTCAATGTAGAAGAATTGTATTGCATGTTTTTAGACTAATTTTACTCCTATGAACTAATATTACCATGTTCCTAGTGTTGGGATGATAATTATCATTTTTTTTCTTTAAATTTGATAATATACAAACTTTGTTTTCATATCTTTTATCAATTCTATTAAATTAATAAAGAATTGAACATTGAATTCCAAGGAAGTTGGTAAAAAGCTCAATTTTTGGAGTGTGAAGCCAAAAATGAACTAGATATTATCATGCAATTGGTGAAATCAAATCTTGGAGTTCAAGATATATTATCTTTGTCTTTCTACCTTGTTTTCATGCCTCCTTATCAACATAGTTCATGTGCTACATATCATAGTGTTAATTCACTTCATTGCAACCCAATTGTTGACTCGAAACACATAGCCATGAGGAAGAAAAAGTGACCAAAGTCTCCACACTATAAATCCCAAGGATGACATGACCTCATTGCACTTTATGGATGATTCACCATCCAATATTCCCAATGCTAATCCCATCTCTATTGTAACTCCTTTAAAAAACCTAAATTTTCACATTCTAAAATAACCTATCTACACATTGTATTGTCTAATAGGTCTATCCTAGAGTAGATATCCTGTAAAAATATTTTGAATCTCATCTAGTTTTCCTATTTTTTCTTAATAAATGTCTTGCAATATTTTATCCTCAATATGCATCCATATACACCATTTCAATAAAATATGCCTCATTGGATGATTACATGATATGTTGTGTTATAATTAGTACATGATGACTCATTTCATCATATACTCTTTTAGTCAAAATATTGACTTCAATTCCCATGTCAAATAAAAAATCTTGTAGTAGAAAAAAGTGAACTTATAAAGGTAAGAGTAACTCAAAACAAATGCACTACTTATCATAGCATCCTTGACTTCAAAAAATGTTTTCCATGTCCTATATATTTGTTTGATGATGATTTCATGCTCAAATGTCTCTACACTTCAATGATCTAAAATGAAATGACCCTATGGTCCAATGTCAACTTAGTCTTAATTTCTAGATTACTAGCAACCCTCTTTTTGATTATACAACAATCATATTTGATTCATTTTTCTCATTTTTTGTGTCCTAATGATACCACCTAGCTAAGTTTTAGTTTGTATTACCCTAGGAAACAAAAAATATTAAATTGTGTATTACAAGAGTGTTTTGACATGACACCTAACCACTATAGAAGATCATTCATCACGAGATGATGAATATATATCACTACCAAATCTCTCACTAAACCATGACACAAGGTATCCATTGTATTGTGAATAATTCAAATAAAACTAGAACCAAGATCTCCAAGCCAAGGAAGTAAACTATCATTGCCAAAATCACACACTAAACTATGTATCCAAGCTCTTCATCGAATCATGAAAAAAATGCTACAAGTCCCAGTAACCGGCTATCCATGTACTTTGATCATCCATCCTCTCATCCTAATACAAACATGCAAATGCACAAAGGACCAAAAACAAGGCCAACTAACAAATTTTGTATCAACACTAAATCAATCTCATGGATATAGACAATCCACATCTAATTCATTCAACTACAAGAAAATGAGTAGCTAATCAACAACTTGCATAACTCAAAGATCCAAGACATAAAAACATGCAAACTTGTCATCACAATAGTAACCTACAAACTGAGATATCAAAGAATATAATCATGTAGACCTTAAGCCCACTAGTTTGACAACACCCGTTGATGACCAAGAAGGGGCCTACTAGTGGCAGTAGGCGGAACCCTCAAGTATGCCACCCCTACAGTGATAGGGTATAGGGGGTTTGTGGACCCCCACCCTTAATATTTAAAAAAAATTAATTAATTTATAATTTGTGCAGGGTTTTATTTATTTTATTGTGTCAAGCTGTAGATGATCGTATAATTATATAGTCATACAATTAGCGTTGGGGGCTAAAAAGTTTTGTATTTTTTCATAGTGGCCAAAATAGGGAAAATTTTAGACCAATCTTCATTCTTCAACCATCTGATATCTAATGATGAAGTTTTTTTTGTCTCAAGAGGTCATCTGTGAAACTTCCTTTACAAAATCTTCATTTTAAGCACATCTAGAAAACCCTTTTGATCAAACATTTTTCAAACCTTAAATCTATAATAAACACAAGAAATATGAAAACCCCAAAATCCCAAATATGCCAAACAACAACCTACACAAAACCCTCATACCTTGAAAAATATTAGATCTTTCCTACACTGTCATGGATTCAACTTTACATCAAATCTACTCAAAAAAGGGCTATACAAAATATGAGAGCTCACACCTCCCAAAACCATGAATAAAACTCTAATACCACATATTAAGAAATAAATGCATAATACTCAAAATGTTTAATCCATTTCCTACATAAACCCATGAGATAAAAACATGCATGCAAGCTTACAAAATAACCATAATTCAAAGATCAAATAGACAAACAACAATATAACACAAGATATACCCTGGGAAAACCTTCAAGAGGAAAAAAGTTAATCTCTAAAGCATCCACACTCTATATATTATTCAGCAATAAAATATTACAATGCACTTAGAGAGTTTCCATGAACACTTCTAAAACATCAAGCTCCTCTAATGCACTCTCCATGTGTCCAAGAATGTATCTACACATTTCATGACATGTTTCGCATATGCACTCACAAGAGAAACCCAATACTATGACAACCCACTTACCCTACCAACCTTAACCATTGAACATGCGCTTTCTTTTATAGATTCAAGTTCACATAAATGCACAACCAAGTGGAAAGATAAAACCACATACCTCAAAACGATGAGTACATAAATCCATTGAGCCCACAAAATCATCGAATCACATTTACTTTTTGAAACTAATATTTCACATCATTAAATAATTTCTCGATTAATTATTATGTGTCTCTCACACATAAAATATCTAACCCAATGTTACATACAACTTTACAAGTGAACCCAAAAAAAAATTGGTGTGGCTAAACACATCTCCTAGATGCACCACAAATAAATATTTATTTATTTTACATGTAATTAAAAGATTATATGTTATGCAAGTAGTATGACACCTATTTCTAACACCTTGAATTCAATTTGTAACAAATGAGTAAATTTCAATGCATGACTACTTAACACTTGATCTAACTCCAATAACCAAAATTGACAACCTAAAAGTGGTGACATAATGATATGAATGACTACTATTGATTTGATGAACAAATTACACTCACAAGTTTACTTATGGTTCAAAATAAGTCGGTTTGATACTCAAACTCCCCCATTTGTCTACCCTTGTTGCTATTAAACCATGACTAATGCCTTCTCACGTGACACCCTCCCTTTATACAATGAAAAAACATTTTGCAAAAATCAAGACAAAGAAATAGGTTCATTCTTGTAAATAAAATCATATCATAATAAAATAAATTAAATTAAACATACTAGAATAAAACGGTAATCTAATAATACTACCATAACCTAAATATAGACTAATAAAAAATTAACTTAAATTACTAATAATTCTAAAAACAATAATATTTCATTAATATTCTAATTCTTAAACAACATTATTTATAATTTATAAATACATTATAATTTTATGAATTATTATTAATAACAATTTTTTTTAAGAAATTATAATTTTATGAAGTATTATATTAATAACAATTTATTTTAAGAATAAAAATGACACCCTGTTGGTGTAATTAAAAGTGTTGTACCTTGTCCTAGGTCATGATTACACCTTAGTTAAGTTTACTTAGGGACCACATAGGAGGTTGTTGGAGAATTTCCACTTTTGGTGGACTTGACATGTCATTACTTTATCACTTCCACCTTTTGTGGACACATCATGTGATTATCTCTCCACCTTTTGTGGGTGATCCACCCTTTGTGGTGATTATCATATTAGCTCTTTTCCACTTTAGGTGGAGTGATAGCTTTTCATAGTTGTCTCATGTTATAATATTATGACACTTGTCATAATCTTATGCCCTTCTATGTTCTCACCTTAGCTATATAACCAAGGGGTCTCCTATGTACATTTGTCCAACATGTCATATTTGCATTATTGGCAGAATACAGTTTATTCTTGTCATCTTGTTTCTATCTCTCTTATGCTTGTGCTTTCTATTAGGCCTCTAGATCTTGGGTGGCTACCTTCATAGCCAATTCTTACATGGTATCAGAGCTATTGGAGTGCCTTTAGTTAGTCATTTGGAGAGATTCTTAAAGGGTTTCATTTTTGGCCTTGTGTTGCAGGTGCATTTTGGGAGCTTGTTGCATCAGATCTGAGCTCGCCATTGCGTCCAGAGTGTCCAAGATAGTCATCCAAATCGGAGCAAGTTGTCCGTCGAGGCAAAAAAAAATTGTTGGCCAAGCCATACGGCCCAGCGATCATTACTGCGGTATGAATTTATTTTTTGTAAAAAATATATATATTTTATTTTTTCTATTAAATATTTTTCAAACAAAAAAATCAAAAATTATATTTTTTCACAGTTTATTTGTAAAGTTTATAAAAAAAAAAAACATAGAGCTTTTGCAGATTTGTCTGTACATAGTGCCATAGATTTGACTTTGCGGCAGTACCTGGGCCCCTTCGTGGGCACCACCATGGCCCCCACTCACCAACTCCCACCGGTGGTCGCTGTCATCAATCAGGCGGGGTAAATTCTGACAATCAAAAAAAAATCCGGTGGTCTCCAAAAATTCCATCGACGGCAGCTTTGAATATTCCCCCAAGAATATTCTTTTATTCCACTTAAGATTTTATTTCCAAGATTTTCTGATTATTCAAGATTCTAGATTCTGTCAAGATTCTTCGGCATATTCCTTCAAAATCGAATATTCCGGTAGGCGACTGACGGAGACGATGACGGGCACGGGATCGTCAAATTTAGCTTGCCAGATCTATGTGACGGCCAATGACTGTCAATTTTAAGCTCGCTTGCTAACGTAAACATGCATCATTGCCACGTCCGCATTTTCTAAAAAAAATTGCCCCCCTCACCAATGGAGTTTTCATTTTTGTAGTCCAACTTTGAAGCTTCATATCTTGCTCATTTTAGCTCCTTTTTCTAAGAATTTTTTTTTCTTTTGGGCTAATTTTTCATGTACTTCACAACCATGTGCTCGGTTTCTGATTTTGGTGGACAGATTTTCTAGAATTTTTAGTTTCTCAACACTGTACTTGTCCAATCCTCATTTTTGCAACTTTTGGTACTTCGTTCAGGCTCATACGAACTCCTTTTTAGGTGCTTTTTTTTTTAAAGTGTATAATTTTTTGTCTACTTCTTGAATCTGCAATCAGTTTGAGGTGATCTTGAGTGGATTTTTTACTTTCAGCATATGGTCTTTTTTGGCATATTTGGCACTTGTATTGCATAGATCTGAATTTAGGTCTTTGCTTATTTGTTCTAGTCGATTCTCAGCCTATTTGTGGCAAGTTGTAAATCAAAAATTATAAGTCCACTTAGCCAAGTTGCAAGTGGCCTATTGTACACGCACTACATTATAAAGTGCCAAAATCATATTTTTGTGGGGGGGTACTTTGATTGAGTGAATTTGGGGGGGTGTATCTTGTTTGATTGTTCCTATTTTCTCTCTTGTGCTCTTTCATTCCATCATGGGTTCATCTAAAGTTCCACTCTTAACTACACATAATTATGCTACATGGAAAGTACATGCATGGAGTAAACTAATGGAAAAAGGTTTAATTTCCTACATTGATGGAACCATAACTACACCTTCAGATCCTAAGGCAGATCCAACTGCATATATGGATTGGATCACTAAAACTTCTATGGCATTGGGTACACTTAGAAAGTTCATTTCTGATGATCTCATTTTACATATTGATAAATGTACTATAGCCAAGGAAGCTTGGGATAAGCTTGCTAATTTGTATGGAAAGGTTGATAAGGTTAAGGGGTATAAGCTTGAACATGATCTCCTAAGCCTTGATCCCAAGGATTTTTACACAATTCAAGATTATGTCACTAAGGCAAATGAGCTAAGAACACAACTAAAAGATTGTGGTATTGAAAAAGAGGATGATCAATTGGTCTTCAACTTGTTGGAAAAATTTCCAGTTGAGTATGTAGCCTTTGTTTCAAGTTTTCAGACTCAAATATTGACAATTAGCAACTTCACATCACCATCTTTTGAGGCTCTCACAGATCTTTTGATTCTTGAGCAAAATAAGTTGATGGAAATGGGAATTCTCAAGTCTTCAAATTCAAAAGCATTGGTGGTCAATCATGGAAACAATAAGCAAGGAAAATGGAAAGACCAAAAGCAATCTTCACCAAAGCCACAAGGAGAGAACAAACAATCCACTCCTCCACAAAAAATCTCAACTTCATCTTCATCAAAGAAGTACAATAATTCAAGCAAGAGGGAGCAGCCAACATGTGCATATTGCAAAAGGATTGGTCATCAGGAGCATCGTTGTCATGTTAAGAAAATTGATGAGTTGAAAAACATCCTTAAGAAGAACAACATCAACTTGCCAAATGCATATCAAGAGGACTCATCCCCTTCCACTTCTTCTAAGGGAAAAAGTACAACTCTCATGGCAACATCAAGTTCATCTCCTTCTTCTTCATCTCAACATGAGAAACATAAGGGACAAGCATTTCTTGCAGTTGCAGATTCCAATTCAGATAGGTGGATCCTTGATTCAGGAGCTTCACATCATATGACTTCGTCCAAGGATATGTACTCTTCATTTGATTCTTGTTCATCACCACCCATTTTGATGGCCAAGAACACTTCTTTGGCAGTTTGTGGGAAGGGGTCTATTGACATTGAAGGTGGAGAATTTAATGATGTTCTATGTGTACCTACTTTGTCAAGGAACATCCTTTCCATTTATCAGATTACACATAGTGGTACAAGAAAGAGTGTAGAGTTCTGTTGGTGTTTAAATTAGCACCTCTGGAGTGCTGATTGTAAACGTTCAGCTATTTCAAATGTTTTGCAACACTTCTTCATTATTTAAAGAGGAGAAGTCCCTCTATGCTCGGAGCAATGCTTAAGGAAGGGAAATGTAAGCTAAAGTTCCTATCTTTTTATGCTTCAGCGGTAGGACACAAGGGTGCACAAACACAATGCGTCGTAGCTAAGCCTTTTCTCTAGTTTCTGCAGATCTTAACTACAACTATTCTAGCTTTTATCTATCCAATACCTTCAAGGTAAACAGAGCATGAGGGTAAAGGAGCAGGAATGGGTTGGTTGGATCACCTGAATTCACCGTCTCCTAAGAATATGACCGAGGCTCTGAACTCTCAGGTATACACCGGGATAAGGTTGGTACAAGCAAACACTCTTTACGGTAAACTAGATCTGAGACCTGCCAAGGAGGAGGGACTCCTATCCGAGGTATGGGCTAGGAAATAGTTTACGAGAAACAACAAATATCACGATGCCTTGGCCAACGGGCTTGCTAAGGAGGAGGGGTTCCTATCTGAAGTATAGCTTGGAAGTCAACACATTAAACAACAACAAACGATAACTTGCCAATAACAAATGTCCAAGGAGGAGGGACTCCTATCCGAGGAGGGAAATGAAACAACGAGCTATTAAACACAAGACGTGGACACAACTCAAAAAGATTGACCAAAATGCAAGCGCCTTCTGATATTCTCCTTCAAAGCTTCATCAACGAATTACAAAGGTTGGGAAAGCAAAGGCACGAAATCATGCACAATTACAATCGACCAACAAACTCTCATCCAAGAGTGAACAAGTATCCGCTTTCAAAGCTGTTGGCAACAATGGCGCAGCAATTTTGCATAGCAAGTAAAAGTTAAACAAATAATGAGCCCAAGGCTCTTATTTTTAAAGAACTCAAAGGAGTGGGCAACCCCAAAATCTCCTTGAGTTAACAATGAGTTCTTGCCAATCAATTAGCAAGATTTATTCCTAAAAAGGGGGAACAAGCAGTTAACTGGAAAACTACATCAGTTAACTAAAAGCAAACAAAGAGTCAACTGGAAACTACTTCAGTTGACTGAAAGTAAACTAAAGGTGAACTTTAATGTAAAGTATCCCTCCAAAATAGACATCCACATTTAGTGGAGATCTAAGATCCACAAATTATGGAAGTCGATTAGACATCCTTAATCAGTGGATCTGACAATGCATGATTTAAGGGAGTGGAGTTAACTTGGAAAGGGACATCAAGTTAACTCCAACTACATTTAATGCCTTCTTGAGTTGACTTGGAATGAGGCATCAAGTCAACTTCAAGTATCATAAATGCCAATTGGAAGGTAGGACGTCCTTCCTAGGTGTCTTTTCACACTTCACCATTTTTGGTCAACAATCCTTGATCCATGTGTTGACTTCTTCCTGTTTCCGGATAGTCAATGCTTTGATGACACGACATCTCCTCTTCTTGTGCAAGTTGTTGCTCTTGGTAACTTTTGGCGGCTCCATGCTTGGAATGACCTCTTCGCATCTGGCAAGCCAAGGTGCTTACTGCCACGCGGGAGGTGGTAATATTGGTCTTTTGCTGCAAGATCAATCTTTCTTTCTTCTTCGTCCAGAGTAATTGCTGCAGGTCTCCACTGAGCGGGACATGTATTCTTTTCAAAGATAAAGATCCGTAGACTGCTGATGATGTGTTTGCTCTCCAACAATGTGTGTAAGATTTGGTTGGAGAGTTGCTGGTGCAAGGTCTAGTTGTTCAATTGGAGTACAAGGACGCCAAATTGTCATTCTGTGAAGAAGAACTCGCCTGTTGACTGTAAACACGGACGTGTTCAGACAACTTCTGAAAACCCCTGAAAATAGCGCCCTGCCGAGAAGTATTTTTCTGGAAAAAATCTGGCACATGGGTTTTGTTCGTGCTTCAATGCTGAACAAGCCCAGTTCCTCAGAATTTTGATTCTAAAACTTTTTTGGAAAAACCCCCAAAAATAGGGGCAGCAAGTATGCTGATTTTTGGAAATTTGACGAGATGGATTTCTTCGGAAAATTATGCTGGATCTACCCAGTTGATCTGATCTGATGTAGCCTGCCACCTTTTTGAAATGTGCAAGAAAACCTAAGACAAGAAGAGAGGAAGTAGACAGAAGATGGATTGGAAGTTTTTATCTGACTCTCTGAGAAAATCCGTCTCTGAATCCAACCTTAGATTAGCAATCTTCTTCTGCTTCAGATCTGCAAGAAATATCGAAGAACGGATGAAAACCTTGGCCAAATCTATAAATGGCGTCCTTGAGAGCTTATGGTTGTTCTTGATCATCAACCTGCAATGAAATAATGAAGTGGGATGTCTATACCATGATTACATACACTCAAGCCTTAGATCCACAAGTTGGGGACCTAACTCAAGCTCAAAAAGTGATTTTGGCTTGATCTAAAGTTAAAAAGGTGATTTCCACTTATCGTGGAGTGTTTTAGCCAACTTTAACTCAAAAGCTCTTGACTTTAGTCAACAAATTGACCCTTGACTTCTTCAAGGTGTCCCTTTTGATTTTTTGCAAGTTTTTTATTATTTTCTCTCTTGAACAACCTCAATTTGATCCTGAATCTGGCTTGATCTGTTGATCCTGAGATGATGCTGACACATTCACTGCTGAGCTAGATTTGACCTGAAGAGGAGTGCCTGGGAGGCATGATGGTAAAAAGCTGAGTTTAGGGCTTCAAAAGAAAGGGCACCTTTTCCAAGAAAAGGCTCTTTTGCTAATGCCTTGGTGAATTTTCAAACTTTGTTCTTCAGCCTTTTGAAATGACCTCTCATGCTTTGATCTGGATTTCTGATTGATCGGAGAGTCAGATGATTTCACTTGATGTCTCATCAGGTACCCAGCTCTGTTCTGCCAAAAATGACTGACTTCAGAAAACCTAGATCTCAATTTAGGGTTCCTTTATTCAAGGGCGCCCCTCCTTGAAAAGGGCGCTTTTTCCTTTTAGCAAGATTAGTTCCATCTGAAAAGTTGCCTACTTTGATCTAGATTATCCGTTGAATGCTCTGTCAGATGTTGGTGCTTGCAGTTGCGTTTCCAAGATCTACTTGGGCTGAGAAGGTTATCCTGGGAAGCCTTTTGTCATTTATCAACATCTGGAGGTCAAGAAAGAAGGGCGCCTTTCTTTTGGGAAGGCTCTTTTTTCTTAGAACTTCGCTGCTAACTATGGTTTCCCTCGACATTTCCCTAATCGGCCTCTTTTAGTTTTATGAAGGTCAAAGAAATGCTTGTGATCTATTCATCTGATGATCTTGATGTTTGTTTCATCATTGCCAAAGAATCAAAACGCCAAGAATGACTCTATATTTTGGATGACTACCGAATTACATTTGGACTTCTCAAAGATCATACCGCCAGTGACGCTCTTTTCAACATTTTGAGTTTCTCCTTCGTAACGTTTCCAGAGTTAGTCAAATTTTGACCTTTTTCACTTTCGGGAATCTCCTCCATCAAACAGCATCATTTTTGACCTTTTCCGCCATGGTTGTGTCGTTGAAGCTTTTGAAGCTTTCTTTAGCTTCAAAGACTGGTGCATCAGCTTAATCAGCTTTACTAATTTGGTCAGCAGAGGTTCTTAACTTTTGTTCCCTAAAAATAGAAATAGACCCATCCTTAGTAAAAACATGTCTTTTGGATGATTCCGACTCTTGAACAATGTGATCGTGAAGCCTTTTAATCCTATCAAAACCATTTTCAATTATTTTTGGGAAGGTCCTATTTTCAGGGGTTTCCCTGAAAATAGGGGCAAAAAACCCTAATTTTTAGATTTTTCTGAATTTTGCACGTGTGTTCTTTGACAGAAACCCACCAAGATTCTATGATTGGTTTGACCTAAAACTGACTTAACATGGCATTTTAACAAGATTTAGCTCAATTTATACATAATGCCAAAAAAATATTTTGGGTACAACAAGTTCACACCAGATTATGTCATTGTTCGGGATTTGCATAGCAAGGCTCTTGTTGCAGTTCAGGAGGTTGATCATTGTTCTCAGTTCTACACCTTCTCATATTTTTCTCCTATTGATGATTCAGTTCACCCTAGTGTGGACACACTTGAGGAGATTGAGTATGGTTACTTGAATCTTGGAGTGCTCACTAGTCCTGAGGTTCTTGAACCTATTGTTGATACTCCATCTCCTACATTGACTGATGTAACTGATGATACTTGTGTTTTGACAGTTTTAGTGCCTTGTGATTCAGTGCAACAGTGCATACCTTGTCTTCTAGCAGCAGTTTCATGGGATGACTACTTGACAGACATTGGCAGTTTTTTTGTGGAATCCTACATTGCAGATTTGGGAGAAACATTTGATTACTTACATCTTCTCTTTGATGAAGGTGATTCTTCTTCAGTTGTTGCGAGGGAACACTCTGACCCTCCTCTACATGATCAGTCTTTTGAGGTTGATGTGATTGTGGATGCATATATACAGCAGTTGGAGGAGGCCACTTTCTCTCTTGAGGAGACATCATCTTTGGAGTATGTTCTACCTACATCCTTGCTAGATCTTGAGTTGTCTTTTTCAGCAGATGAGAGTGTTGTTGCAAAGGGTTTCTCACAAGTTCCAGGAAGTGACTACATTACAGCTTCACATGGTTTTGGAAAGGCATCTTTCAACATCAACACAAGGAAATTTGAGCAGATTTCAGAGACTTCTTACATTTTGAGGGTTCTTCCTTCTTCACTTGTGGATTGGGGAGACTTCATTCATACACCTTTGGTATTGTTTCTCCCTAAGGGGAGTAACATTGTTCGACAGTTTTGGAGCAGCTTCTTCATTCCTTCTCGAGCATCTTCCATGGGTGAGCATTGTACATTGAGGGGGGGCTACCTTGTCTCTCTTCTTCTTCTCTTTCATGGGGGGACTTTTTCCTCACATGGGGTTTTGTCCTTCTCATTCCATGTTCATAGGCTTTTGTATTTCATCTCTCTTTTGGGGGGTAGTTTTTTCCCACTAGGTTTTTCTATCTTTACTCCGCTTGTGAGAGATCTCATTGCATTTGTACATGGGTACCTAACATGGCTCAGTAACCGGGACCCATCTTGCATTGTTTTCTTTTGTGTACATTCTCCCTAAGTTTCACTTAAGGGGGGGTGTTGGTGTAATTAAAAGTGTTGTACCTTTTCCTAGGTCATGATTACACCTTAGTTAAGTTTACTTAGGGACCACATAAGAGGTTGTTGGATAATTTCCACTTTTGGTGGACTTGACATGTCATTACTTTATCACTTCCACCTTTTGTGGACACATCATGTGA
>VDFB02388315.1:0-27123 GCA_007258455.2 Sequoia sempervirens | reverse complement strand
TTTTTGTGTTCAACTATTAGTCCATATGTGTTGAATATAAAAGGTAGAGATATCAAAGATTTATGGTTATCAATAAGTATTTGGTCCACTTAGGTTGTATATTAATTTTAATTTAAATAAAAATATTATATTCTACAAGCATAAAACATCAAATCCCCATGAATTCAAAACCTACTACAGAAAGACTCAACTTAAATTGCATTTTCTTTAAAACCATCAAACTTTACAATTTTCTTTGTAACTCTACCTAGACTCAACCAAAAAATATCTAACTTGCTAACCCATACTTTTCGCCTTGAAATCCTTCTTATATAAAATGAAGGAGCAAACAAGCATCAAGCCATAAAGTACCTCTCATTTCACATGTTTTTCTTCACAAAACTATTGAGGACGGCAATTATACCTTCTTTATTTCTCATCCTATGCCCCATTTATGCATCCTAAAATTACAACAGTATCCATGGGGCCTCTTACACAAGCTACAGTAATCACAAAAAGTGTAAGAGCCCCTTTATATCATGTTTGGACTATAAAACCCTCAAAAACAGGGTAACCGGGTTGTATGCAAAGAAATGAAGCTTTCTAACTCAAATTAATGCCTTAAGCCCTCAAATAAGATTCAAATCAAAACTAACACATATCTTCACAACTTGGAATTGATTTCACATCAAAATATGGCTGCATGTGACCGTACAGTGCTGCATAATAGGAAAAATACATAAATTTTGAAGAAAAACACAGATTTTTGAATGTCAAGAGCTTGTGCCTAAATCCTCAACCATCAACAATACCTCAATGATCGCTGGCGCAATCTTTAAAGGCCTTCTTTTACACTTCAACCACAATTTCAAACAACCACCCCCTAACTGAATTTTAATCTTTTTATGATCACATGAAACATAAAACACACCACTCTCTCTGCTAGTTGTTAACATCACTATTGAAATGTTTTAATTTTTGACATTTCAAATATTAAAAGTACACTCATTAAATTAATTATGTAATGGCATAAAAATTAAAAACATCATGAATTACTGAGTGTAACCACATAAGTCAAATATAATTCTATCAAGAACATCAAATAGATAATATAATCGTGATAACTCATACATTTCACCGTCGCTGGATCTTCTTTCTTTCTATCCAACTTTTGTCTATATCATCTGATCCAGATTCGGACATTATATATTCGGTCATATCATCATCACCACATCGATATCGCTTTCTTTGATAATGTCATCATCCACACAAATATTATCATGTATATTAACCCTACATCATGATCTAGTTCCTCCTCTTCTATTGATACCTTATCATCATCAACCAACTATTGACTCCTCGGATCATCATCTACATCATCTTCTAGTTCTTCGCATCTTCTTTCCACCACATTATACTTTTATCGCCTTTCTTCTTGATCATGTCTAACAAAATGACCAACCCTGCTACTCCGAACCGGTAAAATACCGTCATTGGCTTGAAGAACATAGGCTCATTTTCAACTCGCCGATCAACCTTGTATTAACTATGGTAAATCCATTATCGTTCAATGTAACAGCTTCTCGTGATCATTTTCATTCAATTGTAGCCTATACCATAGGATGACAAACATACTAACTAAGGACGAATTCACACTCTCAAGTATATCATCCAAAATCACATAGTATTAATTTTCCGACTCGGATGTAGCAAGGTTTCTAGATGAAACATTAGTCACCTGAAAGACTGCAGTTATACCAGAATCACAAGTTTTCTTCATGTCATCCAACATTTTGATTCAAAATTTATGACCATTGCACCATATAGCCTTGTGGTGTTTCACCTACAATATGTCAAACATGTAAAAATTATTGCAATATCGTCAGTTGATAAACATATTTATTCTTGGCCGAATGTATGCAAAGAAAACAATCTCAACATATATATACATCAATATAATTGAAAATAATTAAATAATATGGGTGATTAATATATTTATACGTACCTATTTATCTCTTAAACCATATGCTAAATCAATTTCATTTTGTGTAACATTGGAATCTCCATTACAATGAGCTTTTTTAACCAATGAAGCCACACCTTCCCATGTTAATGTGTGACCAGATTGTTGACATCGTTCAATCCATACCGTCGTCCAATCAAGATTGTTGGCGACATACAAATGTAGTGCATCCCACTCTCGACCAACTGTATCAAAAAAATTTGAAATTCACAAACATATAATTAGTTAAATACCACAGTATACGACCTTAATTTATAATTGATGTATATTGAAGATTAAAAATTAAATAAGTATAATATACATAAAAATCATATGTAAAATGTATTCCAATTAATCTTCATGACCATCTTATAATTACCTCTCACTTTCCTCAATCTACCTTTCTCCATCAAGTACTCCCCTTCGAATTTGTTAATGGAGTTAGGATCCCAAATGCGATCTACATGGATTTTTGCTACAAACTTAGGAAGATATTCACTAATGTACACCATGGTCTAGTATACCATATATCCCTCACCCATAGAACCCTCAGGATGTGCTCTTTGTCTAACCAAAGCCTTCAAAAGTTTCAAGTGCCTCTCAACCATCCGCATTGACCTTGTGTGTATAGGTCCACACAATTCAATCTCCTCAACCTGGTGTATGAGGTAGTTGTCTTATGCATTGAAAAATGTCGAAGGTAGACACTTTTGTATTTCACACATTAGACAAGGAATTTTTCTCTTCCAATAATTTATATCTTCTTTATGGATTTATTTAAATGATAGCCATCTACAAGTGATTCAAGGCGCAAATATAGTAACGAGATTTAACAAAAATATATAGTATATTACATAACAAGTAAAATAAATGGCAATTATAAGATGTATATAATTAATTGAACAAATCTCACTACTTATCTCATGTATTTTCCAAGATCATATATAACTTGCTTGACATTGTTGTCAAAGTTGTCTAGGAGAGATAGAGGTAGAATGTACTACAACAATTATAAAATGATCTTTTCATTATTTTTCAAAAGTAGTAAACACAATATACTAAAAAGTACATGGATTATACAAGTGTATATAATATACCAGAATAATTACCTTAATGAAGGTATGTCAATCATACGTTTTCATCCCTGACCCAAATTCACCTTTCTTTGTTATTATATTGTTTATGTTTGTAGCAAATCCTGTGGGAAATCAAATTTTTTATATGACTTCTTTTATAGCATTGCTTTACTGCTCTGTTAATAACCAAGGAAGGGCACTTATATTAATTTGGTCTCCATCGCTATTTAATTGAATGATATTTTTTATTGCATGATTGGCTTCCTGAATGTCACTACAAATTTTGACAATTTTTTTTTTGTCATACCTTCCATCCAATATTTTCCATAGCATTTCTATTATATTCTTTCTGATATGCATTGTATCAAACAAATGCACAATTTTTAGCTGCTCATAGTAGGGTAACCTACTAAATTGTTTGGGATAACTTTTCAGTCCCTGTGGAAGCCGGCCATTAATGTCTTGAAAACCTTCATGAAGCATATAAGTTAAACAAATTAACAATGACAATCATTTTCAATTACAACATGAGTAAACACAACACTATAAAAATATAAATTCAAAACATATCTTATATGATAGATAAACAATTTGATCTGATGTATAACCTTGACGATTAATTCTATTATATTCCAACTTCCATAGGCGAGGTGTCATTCTTCGTAGTTTTGATGTAGTCTGCTCTTTCCCATTGAAAAGATGTTTTTCAGTAGTTTGAAAATTATGATTTCTATGGAGCCTATACTCATCAAACACCTGTTTTCCTAAACTTGTTGAATGATGAGATTTCATTTTTGGACCACAAATTGGACATGCAAATTTTTCCTTTGTTTAAAGACCTGCAAGATCATATATAATTGGATTAAATATGTCAATTTTTATAATTATATATAATGAATAGATTATTTTAAAAACATGCATGATATCTACTTCATCAAATTAAATATTGTTAAAGTGTAGTCGAACATTATAACATACCACAAAAATGTGTTAGCCCTAGGGCATCATGAATTGTCCATACAAGCATTGCATGGAATTGAAATTGTCTTTGTCTATTGGTCTAGAAACGTCATACATAGTGACACCATTCCATAACTTTAGTAACTCGTCGATAAGATGCTCAATATATACATTCATATCTTTAACTTGGTACTTACCTAGTCAAATGAACATAAATATTACATAATTATTATAACCATTTTACTGCAATATATATAAATTAATGTACATGACTATTGAATAAAAAAAATATGTCATTATGCAACAAATAAGACAAATGAGATGCTACTACATTAGATAAAATTGATGTAAACAAATACCTGGAACAATCATTAACAACATTATGTGCTCCCTCTTTAATGACATCCATGGAGGAATGTTATTGTTGATAACAAAAATAGGTCACACTACGTAAATAGATCTTAGCTCTCCAAATGGATTGACACCATCCGCTCCCAATGAAAGTCTGAGATTATGAGGTTCTTCTTTAAAGTGTGTCTATTTTTCCTCCATGTCCCTAAATGCAAAACCATCCGCATGCATTCAAAGAAAGTCATCTCCACTTCTATTCCGTGCATGGTAATCCATAAATTGTGCTAAGCTTTCGCACCTAAATAATCGTTGCATATGTGGAATAATAGAATATAACGAAGAACCTTGTGAGGCACCTTTTTTGTTATTTGATCTGTTTGATATCTACTGATATGACATTTCGGATATTCTGTTTCAAATTCATGTTGTTTATGATATATAATATGATCATTGGGACATGCATCTATTGCTTGATACTCCATTCCGATATCTTTCATAATAGAAGATAGATCTCTGTATGAGTGAGGTAAAATATTTGATGGTGGTAACAAAAATTCACCAATAAATCTATAACAAAAAATAATTTATCAATATAAAGAATATTAATGGTACATATTTCATCCTTTATTTACTAGTGATGAACTAACAACAATTAAAATAGATGAAAAAAGATGACATATATGACATACCTTAACATCCATGAGATTGCTATGTTTGATAAACCATTCATAACCTTCAAGTTCAACAACAACAATACAGCAGAGAGAAGAGTTGTTTGGGAGCCTTCATAAAGGGGCTCGAATGTCTTCTCAAGTATAGGTAAATCATGAACATCATCAAAGTCATCTTGATCATCATGATCAGCTCTGCCACTAAATGTTTCATAGATCAATGTATTTTTACCATTATCTTCAACTTTGTTTTCTGGCACATGATCATCTTTTTCCATAGAATCATTAACTTCATCTTTGATATTCACAGCTCCATGTTCATCTGCTTGCAAAACCACATTCTTCAGGCCATGATAATCCATATCATCTGCCCTAGGGTGCCCCACCTTTATAATAATGATAGACACAAATAAACCATGATCATGATCAAGTGATTATATATATATATATATATAATGTTAAAACGATATAAAAAATTGCAAATTCAATCAATTAAACACATATAATGAACAACTTACCAATGGATGATAATCATGCCCCCCTTCAATGTGACCATATTTGCCTACAATGTTTCTAAATTTGTTGTGATTAAAAGTTGTCTCATCTTCAACCATAGCAATTATTGCAAGGGACAATAACATTCCATACCCTTTCTTTTCAATCCAGTCCACAATTTATCAAGTGTCTCTTCATTTTTATTGCGGACTAATATTATCTAACATGATTTTCTTTTTACCAAACTTAACTTCTATTTAGATCTTCAAAAAATATCAAACTCCTGCTCCAATAATTTTTATTTATAGACAGTAACATAATCCGTAATTATGATATTTTACACCAAAAAAGTGGCGTGCAACCCACCCACAAGAGAAGATAGTCTAAAGTTAATGACCCCAAAAAACACTTTACAATGCTAATTCCAAACTTATTAAATTCTGATTTTACTATGATTTCCAACCGTTAAGACTCCTAAAATCAGAATATTGAACTTGATCACAAAATTCCTACAACAATGGAGGTAGCGAGCTAGTAAGAGCAAGTGACCCATTCCTATGGAGCAATGAGTCAGAATCATCATTGCTAATGTCAATATGGATTTATCCTTTTAGTTAAGATGCAATGTGTCACTTCTTATGACGAGCTTATCCCTAGGGCCCTCAACATTGAGAGAGCCCTAATAAAAAACAACAAAAGCATTGGTAAGAGCATGATTAGGGTACAAACCCTAGGCCTCCATAAAAACATAAACAATAACTATAGTGGATTAGTGAGGTTGCAATACCAAAAGATTGAGACATTGTAGGTAATAACAAAATCTTGCAATATAAAGATTGTAGCCAATAAGCACACTATGTAGCTTAGTGACATTTGTAAATGCAATCTACGATAAGAAGAATGACGGTCACTTGAGATGTGAGTCAAAAAAGAGGCGAGAAATGACAAAATAATAAAAAGCTCAAACCTTGCATAGTAGTAAATTTTACATGAGTTTCCTTACCCCTTGCTGACCTTAAGGGTTTTTCAAATGCTTTTGGTAGTGTTAGACAAGGAAAATGCAATCAAGGAATGACTGTCCAAATGAAGTAACAGTGGTAATCATAGGTTCAATGTTTCTTCTTAGCCATTAATGTATAATGGAGGTAGTGGATTGCATGTTTGAGAAGTGTTTGAGACTCATCAAAGATGGGAGAATAGTGAATATTACCTTGTGGACTGTGAAGTAGTGTCAATAAGGTTGAAGGATATTAAGAACTACAATACCATGAAACAATGAGTCCCCTGTAGTAAGTAGGCAGTCTATAGGGCATAGTTTGATTTTATAGAAGGATGCTCTTAAAAGGAATCTTCAAGTGATAGTGAGTGAGTTGTTTGAGATTGCAGTTGAGGATGCAATACCCAGTCTTAAAGGAAGTTAGCAAAGCAGTAAATGTGCAAGAAAATTAAATTGTACACAACAAACAATTCCCAATGTTATCTTGCATAATTTCTTGAGTTTGAAGACAAAAATTCTATTGTATCTTTGTGATGAAAGTGGTGACCTTAATGGTCAATCACTGGCAACCATGATTTTAAAACATATTACTGTGCTTATTGAGACAACATTTTAAGCAAGGCAGTGAGTGGTGGTTTCGAACAATGGTAGGTATGAAGGACTTCATTTATATGCATACTATGCAGTCTAGCTTAAGACACCATTCTTAGAAGAGATTGAAGGTGGATTATGGAACTCAAGGGTTACCATGAAAAAGATTAAAGAAAAGACTAAGATCTATTTAAAAACCACATTTATGAAGATATTAAAGATGTCACATGCAAAACCCTAGTAGCTAGAGTAATGAATACAGTGTCAAAGAGGATAGTGTGTTGGGGCAGATTTAGGAGATCTCCACATTATCTAATTACAGGGAAATACATCATTTATTTATTTTTTTAATTAAAATAACTCATTCTAAACCCTATATATGATACATTGATACTTCAAAAGCCTCTAAAGGAATTTGAGATTATGCAAATATGTGTCAAGTAACATTCATAAGGTTTAGAAAATCTTGATCACTCTCTAGAATAGCCCATTAAACATGGGTTGTGCTTGAATGCACTACATAATTGATATAACACAACCACTCTGCATATCAACCGAGTTATAGGATCTTTATTGCAGCAAGAGGTAATCACTCTTCGATCATGCTATAATTACATCCTAACCTGTTAAACTTGAGACAACCTAAATGTACCCAATGATGATTGACACCTACATTATACAACCTGAATTAACTACATTATATGAGTGCCTCCATTTCTATCACAACATAGCCACATTAAACTTGGGTCACACATGAATGCATCATGTATTTGTTATAGCACAACTATGCCACATGACCAATAGAGTTATGGATCACATAATTACAGTCACAAGAATTTGTTCCTTAGTTGTGATCTTATGGTGATTCCACACAACAAAATCTAGACATGAAATTCTCAAAACCTTAAACCTCTAAAAATGAAATCTGATGAAATGTTGCCTTAAAATATGATTTTTAAACTTGGAACTACAAATCTGACTTCACAACTGAATTCTGCAAAAAGACAATGACTACCCTCAACTTGGCAATATTTTCTTGAATTTTTTTTTATTTTTCCCAAGAAAATCATCCTTAGTTCTCCACAAACTGTCTCAAGTAGAGCAAAACACTGTCACAATAAATCAGGTGCGAACACACTTTTATTTATGTCGGCCACAATTTTTTTCCTATTTTTCATGTTTGTCAAAAATTCAATGAAAATGATAGCCGACATTTCGACGAACCCCAGGTTCGTCGAAATTTCAATGAACGTCGGGGATAAACTTTCAAAAAATTGAAAATTACACATCAAATTTTACAAGCACCCGACGATACATCAAATTATACATATTTCATTGGATAGTTTTGTCGAATTTTGTAGTCAAATGAGTTAGTGCGGACAATGAAAACTACCCTTCATGATCAATTTTTGATCTCTAATTTGGGCTTATTGCATTACTTCTTAGGGATTGAGATCACTCAATCTTCCTTGAGTATCTCTCTTCTACTTCCTAAGTACGCACTTGATATGCTCCACAAGTTTCACATGGTTGATTGTAATCTTTTGTCAACTCCATTCTTGTCAAGGGTCAAGCTTGAGGGTAAGTGTTCTTCACCCTTGGTGGATGAAATTTTATATCAAAAACTTTTTGGTAGTATCATCTATCTAACTCATACAAGACTTGACATTTTATATGATTTAGGAATGGTCTCTTGATTCATGTAGGAGCCACATGAGATGCACTAGAAAGTAGCTAAGTGAATTCTTCACTACATCAAGGGTACTCACAATTATGGGATTCACTATGTAGCGGGCATAGATTTTGACTTGGTGGGATATACAAATTCAAATAGGATAGGAAATTCTCAGGATCATAAGTCTACTTCAAGGTATTTCTTCTCCCTTGGTTTTGGTCTAGTTTGTTGGTCGAGAAAGAAGAAGACTACTATTTCTCCTTCATCGACAAAGGCTGAGTATTGAGGAGAAGTTAATACTACTACCCAGGCCATCTAGCTTCAAAACACTCTCACTGAGTTTGGCATTCCCTTCTGAAATCCCACAATCATCTTTTATGACAACCAGAGTGTGATTCAAATCTCTCAAAATTCAATTCATCATCAAAAGACCAAGCACATTGAGATCCACATGCACTGCATTTAGGATTTGATTCATGGGAAGATCATTGATCTCAAGTACTATTTGACATCAAATCAAACTACATGCATCTTCACCAAACCCTTCATTGATAGAAAGTTCCTTCATTTGTGAGCTTTTCTTGGGGAGTGGTTGGTATCCTCTTTGGGGAGCTACTTAGTTCTTCTCTTCATCTCTCTATTCTAGGGGGTGTTTTATCTCTATTTGTTGGGGGGCTTATTCTTCTTGGGTGTGAATTCAATATGTACATGAGCACCTAACATGGCCTCATTTTCTTGGACCCATCATTTTTTGCATCCTCCTAAACTATGCTTAAGGGGGGAGGGTTGGTGTAGGTTTTTATTTTCCTAGTGGATTCATTTATTTTCCCTTAGTTATAGGTTTTTCCTACACTTTTATTAAGTTTTCTTAAGATAATAAAGTGATTTTCTTATTTAATAACTAGGAGATAAGTGATGTGGTGTCCTCTTCCTTAAAGGGTGGAACATTTTTTACTTTTGGTGATTAATTCCTATTGATTGGATTTTCCACCTCCATCATCTCTTTAGTTCCATATAAACTCACTATCTAGCTTGTATTTTTCATCTTGGAAGCTCTTAATGCAATTGTGTCATCCTAACATCGCATCTCTCAGAGTTTTGGTTGTCATTGTTTATGCTTTTTGATTTTATGTATCTTTAAATTTCTCTTATAAAGTTCCTTGATTTATTCAATCTATTTCATATTTTTAACAACTTCATTGCTAGGGCTATGTATGGGAGTCACCTTGATGTGAAAAGGAACATGCTCTCATGGCTTTGATACCATGTTGAAGAATTCCAAGATCAGAGAGCTCAAAACAACTTCCACAATTGAATAAAATATGCACAATAGTATGCCTATCAAATATGAAATGAAGAGTATAATGCAATGATCAATATTTGCATATATAGGCAAGGATGCGGAGGTGAGAAGATAGGAGTGAAACTCTAACTACCCCTCCAAAAATGGAACACTTGTGAGCTCACTTGAAAAATTTGTGAGCAAGTATCAATAGGTGTCTCAAGTCATGAGGGCACATGTCTCACCCATGTGAAGTGATACAAAAGCAAAAGAAGCCTAAGTAAACTTAAGCTAGGTGTGAATAGGTTAATCTTAGAAAGGTGATTAGCTAACTAGATAGATAATGACACTATTTACACTAACAATAAATACTTCCTAATTAATTATTTAAAATGTTTTTAAAAAATTATAGGAGTATTTTTCATAGCTATGGAATTCAAGAAAATTTTAAACCAAAGAAAAACATATTTTTCTAGCATATCAAATGAGATCTCTAGATCTAATGTGAAAGTGTGCATTTAGAAATATACTTCAAATTAAGTGATCCACTTGTTAAGTTTCTCTACATCCACATCACCTTTGAATGGTAGTATCTCAATCTTAGCCTCCACCTTGAACAAAGGTTTATTAGGAAGACTATTATGGGAATTTTTCTCCATAAAAAGATGTAAATATATAAATTTGTTAAAAAATAGAAAATAAAATTATGTAAAAGAAAAAAAAATAGAAGAAATGTAAAAAAAAGGGGAAAATATTTTTTTGTAAAAGGGAGTCACTTTCCAAGTTAAAATAAAGTTTAAAAAACATTATTGATATATGCACTCATATTGGAGTGATTTTTATGAGAAATTACAATAAAAATTTAAATGTAATATGTTCGAAATCTAAAATAGATTGAATAACCCAATGAAATTTTCAAGAGAAAATCAAAGTTACATAAACTGGAAAAACATAAGATTGCAAACTAGGACTCTGAGAGATTATGCAATGTCAATGTAACAATATTGCATTAAGAGCTTCCAATCTTAAAATAAACAATGCAAAAGATGCATAGAATATGCAAGAGTATCAATGCATGAAGATGCAAAAGTATGCAAATACAAGATAGGTAGTGAGTTTATATAGAACTTAGGAGTGGAGATAGGTGGAAAATCCAACTGATAGGAATCAACCACAAAAAAAGGAGAGGGACCACTAAAAGTAGAGGATGGCACCAAAAGTGGAAAGTGGTTCCACTCTTTAAGGAAGGGGACACCATACACTTATCTCCTAGTAATAAACTCACTTTATTATCCTAAACAAGCTTAATTAAGTGTAGAAAAAACCTAAGACTAAGGAAAAATAAATTAACCCGCTAGGAAAATAAAAACCTACACCAACACTCCCCCTCTAAGCATGGGTTAGGAGGATGTAAAATATGATGGGTCTCAAAAAATGAAGTCATGTTAGGTACCCATGTACATATCGAATTCTCCCCCAAAGAAGAAGAAGTCCCCCTACAAATAGAGAGAGAAGAAAAGGAGAAGGACTAAGTAGCCTCCCTTGAAGAGATGCAATGGTTGATGCTTGAAATTGGATGCAAAAGATGGTCCACGATCATTGAAAAATGTTCCTCCCCTTAGGAAGAAACACAACCCAAAGTGTATGCACACTATCTTGCAAGTCCTGAAAGGAATATGTAAGAAGAAAGTACAAAATGTATGAAGTATCTAAACTCGTCTCAAGCATCCCCATGTCGATGTTGAAAGCTACCACAATCAAATTAGGCGTTCTAGACCACACTATTGAAGATGAAAAATTAGAATCTCCTAGAGACTGATGTAGAGCACAAGTCAAAGACTCAAGTATCTCCTCTGAAGATTTCTTCTCTAAATGTTAATCCAAAGTATCCATACTCATGTCAAATTGAAATGAATGACCATGAATGAGAAGGTTAGCCCTCACAATAATTGAAGAAGAATCAACTTCATCAAAGAGAAGATGAATACACTCAATAGTGTCTCCCAATTTTACAATATATGTCTCCATAAACAAGTCTGAAATACCTGTCAAGAAATCATCCCAAGCTAAATTAGGAAGACTGTGGATATCCTACTACAAGAAATCATGGGAAGCTTTCGAAGAAGCAACTCTAGATTCTGAAGTAGCAACAAATGTAAAAGAGTGGTCCTCAAAGCGAAGATGAATGTACTCAATAGTGTCATCTAGATCTGAGATGAGAGACTCTGTAAACAAGCAAGAAATGTTTGGTAGAAATTGGTCCTAATGAACTAAATCCAGAAGACATAAATGATCCTGCTGCAATGAATCACTAGAGGCTCTCAAAGAAGCATCTTTGGAATCTGAATTTGCCATAGGTGATGTTGATGTAATCTCAACATAAGGATGAGAAACAAGAGAAGTCCCAGTGTCATCTAAACAATCAAGACATGCATAATACTCAATATCCTCTAAAGTAGCATCATCATAGGGTATATTATTTGCATCATCAAGTGGAATGAGGTAATCTATAGCAAGATCATTTGGGAATGGATAAATAGGAGGGTCTCCAAACATCTCCCAAATCTTGCTCCAAATTGTGTGGGGACATTCAATGTCCACTATAGCCAACAAAGTGTCATATTCAACATAACAACCAATTATTCCTAATACTATTGAGAAGTTGTTGAGATGATTTAGCATTGTTGTCATTGATGTCAAAACTTGGGATCCAGAAGATTGTGATCTGGATGACATACAGAAATGATCTATCCTATCGAGTGTTATGATGTTACGTAGTATGGATGTTATCTTTGATTCGGATATGGCAGTACTTCCTTTTAGGACATTTGTGGAAGTCAGTTAATGTAGGATAATGAATTCTAATCTTTTGATGTTGTGTTGTGATGATCTATCTTTTGTCGTGCTTTTCCTAGTCCCATTCATTTTGCAACATAATGATACACACTCTTATGGGTCCAAACCGATCTAGAAATTGGTTAATGTGCCCTAGAACATTGTTTGAATTGTAAAGCGTATATTCTATTCTTTGGTTCTGGATATCATGGTAGTGTGTTATTTTGAATGAGGAGGTTCTTATTGGTCTACGTTTCATTCCTTTTCAATGTGGGAATGTTTTGTGGTGACTTAATTCAAATTGTGTTCGGCCAACTTAGAAGACTATGAAGAAATTGTGTTTGGATGACTTAGGAGTTTATGGAAACATGGAATGGTATAAGTAAAAGTTGTTTTTTCAATGAAGAAATAAGTGTGGTGTATGGTGTGTGCGAGCAAATAAAATGGTGTGAAGGAAGAAGTAATCTATTTTGCAAAGGTTGTGCAAGGAAGGTGGACAGAAGATTCTTGACTAGATCTTTTGTAGAGAGTTATTGTGCTCTTAACTAGAATTGAATTCATGCATATGTAGATGCAACATCATCAGTTCACTTTTGTCAGTGAGACTATTTTGTAATTAGATGTTTCTGTATTAATTGGGCAATGAGCCCACCAGTAATGAGTCTTTTTACCTTTGGCTATAATAGCCAAGTAGTGAGCCCACCAGTAGTGAGCCTTACCTGCAGTGAGCACTTTGGCAGTGATCCCTTATAAAAATCACCTTAACTAGTGTTCTATAATTTAGAATTAGAATTCTCTGTGGTTTTTCCCTTCTTGGGTTTCCACGTAAATTTTGATGTTTATTGTGCATGGTGTTGTTGTGTGCATTCGTGTTCATATATGTTTGATTATTTTCTAATTGATATATGCCTACTCTAGATTAATTAAAGAAAAGAAAATTATTTTATGATAACTGGTTCACCCCCTCTCAATTATCCAAACTATTCAACAACTGGTATCATAGCTTGGTCCCTTGTAGATAGATCTTAATAGCTTGAGGGAGATCTAGGAAATTTGAACAAATGGCAGGAGCTTATCACTTTGAGGAAGAACTAAAGATAATGTTAGATGATATGGAAAGCACAAAATCTAAAAATGAAGAATTGAAAGAAAACCTCAAGGATTAAAATGCTTGTATCGCAAAGCTAAGGGAGAAAATCCAAAAATTCAAAGCAAGACATAGAGAGGTTAGCTCAAAATTAAAGGATTCAAAGGAAAGTATTGTGGCTTTAAAGCAGCAACTAGATGAATGCAAGAAGACTGAAGAAAATCTCAAAGATACTATCAAATAGAAAATGGAAGAATGGAAGAAGACTAAAGAAAATATCAAGGATACTGATGATTCCAATTTATGGCTCAATTTTGATAGATTTTACTATCCATTTGTTGTAGTTTTCATAGACTTTGATACTTGGATGTTGACATTTTCATGATATTTCCTCAAAACCATAGACATTGGGCATAAGCTTATTTTTGTAACGTTTAAATGACATTGAAATGTTATATGAACTATCTATGTTAATTTTACATGTGGATTAATGAATGTTACTTTAAAATAGTTATAGATATGCAATTGTTGTGCATACTAATGTTGTCATGCAGATATAATTAGAACATACAAAATCAAGGAAGATTCCACCAGCTGGTCGTTTTCCATAAAGGTCAACAAGGTGATCATTCAAAAGGTCAATGGAGGGAAGAATCTCAATGGAGGGAGATTCCTAGTTCAAATCAAAGATTGTAACTACCTTGTAAATGGTCATAATAGTTTTCTGCAAGAATATAGGAGCTATTGTTATGCTAGATCTGTGTTAAGGAAAACTTGCTTGACTAGATTCCACGCATGCATAACCTCCTTTCCACTTTTTATGCTTTCCCTAAAGTGGTGTCCTAATCTGTTGGAGTTTACTGCCTTGCTAGGTAGTTAGTTAGTATTTTTTCTCCTTATAAATAAGACTCGAATGCTTCTTCTCAGAAGGTTGATTAATCTAAGGTTGTACTTGCATTCTTAGTTTTTCAATAATATAGTTATGTTGCTCTATTGTACTCATGCTTTCCACATTTGAATAAAATGAAGTTATAAGTTTGTGCATTTGAGTTTACATTCATCTTAAGGGATACTCATCCAAGGGGGACCACTTGGTGATCATTCCATCCTTTAGTTTAGTTATTACTTTTTGTTCAACAATTAGTTAAGAATCTGGCAACTGTCTATTCCTGCAGTCAAAGCAGACAAAGTATTTTCCTGTTTGTTTGTTCAAATTTCCATTTATTTCATGCACTTCAACTTAGTATAGTTGTTGGTTGATGTTAAGCACTTATATTACTTCTTTCCAAGCAATCTACTTTCAGAATTATGTCTTTTGTAGCTGTAGAATGAAGATGGCTACTATGGATTCCTAGTGCACATACTGTGCTGACCCATTTCAAGTCTATGTCCCTGGGTTGACAAGTTAAATGCCCCTTCATGATGATAGAGATAGCTATTCAAATTAGATGTCCAATCTTTGAATCACATTGTTAAGGGCTTAGTTGTTAAATCATTGTAGGAGGCCAACATTTTTGGTGTCGTTGTCGAGGATGGTGCCAAACTAGGGAGTTATTTGTAGTAATTGGTAGTTTCTTTCCTATTGTAGTATTTCTACAAGTTTTTTCTTAGTATACCCCTCATTTAGGAAAGTAATGATCCACTATTCTTTTGCCATTTCTTTGTGTGAGCTAGCTGATATTGAGTTGATATTGTATGCATAGAGGAAGGAGGAGAGATGCTCATGGGAGATTCCTTCCTAATAACCCTGATGATCTGACCAGCTCTAAAATATCCTCTAAAGACCAAAATCAGTTTGAGAATCCCTTTTCTTTGGAATTCCATTAGGAAGGCATGGGTGATGCAAATAGAAACATACCTAACCAACCAACTTTTCCTTTCCCCATTGCTCATTAGAATGAAGTTGACAACCTCAAAAATATCCCTACTTATATCCTTCCTAAGTTTTATGAACTTGTCACAGAAGATCCTGATACTTTCTTGTTTGAGTTTGATATACTCTACAGGAGCTATCACTATACCACTGATGCTCATAGGCTTAAGCTATTTCCTACCACCTTGAAAGAAGTTGCATTAAGATGGTTTATGAGCCTAGGCAAAAATATTGTAGAGACTTGGGATGACATGAAGACAAAGTTCCTTGAAAAGTACAAGGAATATTGTAGGGGCAGTGACATGAGGGGAGATGACATTTTCAGGATGCAACAAAAGGAAGATGAGAGCCTAGAGGATTACATTTCAAGGTTTTTGTCCTACCTATAGAAATCTCCACACCATACACTCAATGAAGAATCACAAAAGCTTCTTTTTCTAAGAGGAATTAATGAAAGTTGCACTGATGCCTTGGACCTAATGGGAGGAGGAGATATCACCCAAGTTCCTTGGGAGGATATCAAGAAGATATGTTAGAACTATTCAGGGTGGCCTCAAAGAAAGGGAGAGCTTACCAATCCTCCATAGGTAAGTCATCTACCAATGGAGTTTCAAGGATGGAGATTACTCACTTGTCAGAATTCAAGCAAGACATCATAAACAATTTGGCTACTCAGTTAGATACACTTCAAGCAAAGAAGAAACAAGAGGACGAAGAGGCAATGTTGACAAAATATTGCCCTCATTATAGACAAAATAAGGACTACAGATACAAAATGGTAGCTAACATTGATAGTAAGTAGATCCCACTTGAGTTCAAGCCAATCTAGGGTGATGATGATCAAGTCTACTACATTGCACAAAGAAGGTCATAGGCTCCAAGACAAGGTATGCCACCAGATCCATTATCCTTTGTTAGGCCTTATTTTAATTCTTATTCATCTGGTAACCAATGGCAACCCCCATATGCATCCAACTATGGAGGATATCCACCATAGCCTTGGAATAACCTTCCAAATACCTGGCCCAATCACCAAAACTCTCCACCCCAATGGAAACAACCTCATGGGAATTTGAAGCAATTTCAAGGAAATTGGCAGCCACCTCCAGGAAACTGGTAGCAAACATCTCAATGGAGGGGAGGACAGCAATGGCCAAACCAAACAACTAGTTACATGCAGCCACCTTCTCATCCCCAACAACCTACTATAATGCCTCCTCCTACTAGTCCAAGTTCAACCACACCCAAACCTACTCAGCTACCAGCTTAGCCCACACCTAACCCCAATAACAAACCACAACAATAGCAACCAGTATACTCTGCTGATCCAAATCAATTCCCTACATTTGTTGTGAGTGTAAGTGACATCCACTTGTGTTTGGGAACTACTTTTCCAGCTCCTTCCACACTCATTATCACTAAGCTTCCTATGGAAGAAGAGGATCATCTGAATGACCCCATTCATCCAAGTGCACCTAAAAATTTTGAACCAATCCTAGTCTAGCAGACTGAACAAGAACCACCATTTTCTCAAAGGTTGGAAATTGTGAAACAAAGGGGAGAGAAGGAGGAACTAGCCTTTGACATTCTACATCAGTTGAAGCATATATGTGTTAAGATACCCTTATTTTAGGCCATAAAATATGTTCCCATATATGGAAAAGCAATTAAGGAAGCATGCCTTAAGAAGCCAGGTAGGAAGAAGAAAGACCCCACTATGGTTCAGGTGGTGGGACAATTGGATGACATCATGCTTGGGAAAGTGATTGTTCCCAAATATAATGACCCAGGTAGTCCTGTGGTAGGATTTGTCATAAATGGGATTCAAAAAAAAAATGTTGTGATTGATTTGGGAGCAGTAATAAATGTAATGACCAAGGATATCCTGCAACAACTAAATGTTGCAAGCATGAGACCTACTCCTATTGTCCTAGAGCTTGTTGATATTTCCACTGTTAAACCTGATGGTATAGTGGAGAATCTTGTGGTAACTCCAAACTCTTGGGAGTACTCAGAAAATTTCATGATTCTTTCTTCTAAAGCTACACTAGGTGGATACCCCAATATTCTAGGAAGGCCGTGGTTAGCAACAACAGTTTCCTATATTGAATGTTAGACAAGAGACGTGACCATTTCTGATGGAAAGAGCACCAAAAATCTTGTTCTCTACCCTCCTGCTCAATCATCCCATGATATGGATAACCCCATATGGCCACATGTTGGTGAAGAGGCTGAGGAAGTCAATTTTGTGGCACAGCTTATGATGTTAGGTAGAAGTTCTTTCATGCAGCTTTAGGAAGAAGATGAAGTATTGTCTAACATAATTCAAAACCATTGTGAGGTATAGGAAGATTCATCCTCTCATGCATCTGGTTCTGTTGATCCAGCAAAAACACTTATGCTACTCTTCCTATAGTAGAAATTCCTACAGCAATAGGTATATCTCATACATCGCTACCACATGAACTCAAGGTACCAAGCATTAGTGAAGCATCCATGATAGAGTTAACTACACAAGTGCAAGTGTCAAAAGGGAGATATCTAAATATTAACAGTAAGTTGAGTGAAGATCAGCGATTGTCATTGACAAACTTACTGAAGACCCACTAGCATGCATTTGCATGGGATTATCATGATATGAAGGGATTGGATCCTAAGCTCTACACCCATAGGATATACATAAGAGATGATTGCACACTAGTGAGGTAGCCACAAAGAAGAATTAACCCTGCATTGAGTGAAATTGTAAAAGGGGAACTACAAAAATTGCTAGATGCAGGATTTATCTACCCCATTTCAGATAGCCAGTGGGTGTCTCCATTGGTGATTGTGCCCAAAAAAGGAGGGAAGTGGTGAGTTTGTGTTGATTACAAGGAACTCAATGTTGCCACCAAAAAGGACCATTTTCCCCTTCCTTTCATTGATCAAGTGTTGGATTCCCTTGTAGGCAAGAAGTATTTCTCTTTTCTAGATGGTTTCAGTGGCTAGAATCATATCCAAATTGCACTTCAGGACTAGGAGAAGACCGCCTTTACCTATCCATGGGGGACCTATACCTATTCAGTACTTCCATTTGGCTTATGCAATGCACCTACAAATTTTTCAGAGGATAGTCATTAGCATATTTCCAGATATCTCACATGATTGCATGGAGATTTATATGGATGATTTTACTACCTATGGTGTTGATTTTAATGAAGCATTAGAAAATCTCAGGAGAGTCTTACAGAGATGTGAAGACCATAATCTATATTTAAACAGTGAAAAGTGTTTCATGATGATGCAGGAAGGTGTAGTCCTTGGCCACTACATCTCTCACCAAGGAATTCAAGTAGATCCTGCCAAGATTGAGGTGATCACCAATCTGCCTATGCCTGCAAAACAAAAAGATGTTAGGATTTTCTTGGGACATGCATGTTACTATAGGAATTTCATCAAATATTTTAGCAAAATGGCAGCACCATTGTACACTCTCCTAGCTAAAGATGTTGAATTCCAATGGACAAAAGACTATGACAAGGCATTTACTGACTTGAAAGCAGCTTTAACTCATACTCTTGTACTCAAAGGTCCTAATTGGGAGCTTCCTTTTCACATTCATACAGATGCATCAGACCATGCTATAGGAGCATTCTTAGGATAGAAAGAAGGATCTATTGAGAATGTTATTTATTTTGTCAACAAAAATTTGCAGGGAGCTGAATTCAACTATATAGTGATAGAAAAAGAAATGTTGGTAGTGGTCTATGCCCTTAACAAATTAAGGCACTATATAATAGGCTATCAAATCTTTGTATAGATAGACCATGTATCCATTACGTACCTCATGAATAAGCCACTAATCTTAGGCAGGCTAGAAAGATGGTTGTTGTTGATGCAGGAGTTTGACATAACCATTGTTGATAAACCAGGGAAAGCTAATGTTGTTGTAGAATTTCATTCAATACTAACTACATCAAAGGACAATCAAGTCATTGATGACTCTTTCCCTGATGATTACTTATTTTCCATCAGTGCGCATACACCCTGGTATACTAACATAGCTAATTATCCGGTCACAGGGAGAGTTCATCCTCATTTCTCTCCAAAAGAGAGAAGGGTGCTCATTGAAAAATATTTTCATTTCTCATGGATCGCTAGATGTTTGTTCTACATTGGACCAAACCATGTCATGAGGAGATGTGTGAGGGAAGATGAGACATGATATTTTGCATGCATGTCACAATGAACCCTGTGGAGGGAATTTTGCAGCCAAGAGGACAACAATGAATATTTTGAACACAGAATATTACTGGCCCACACTCCACAAGGATGCAAGGAAATATACAAGTGTGATAGATGCTAGAGGATGGGTTGGCCAACCAAATCTGATGAGATGCCCCTTTACCCCCAGGTAGTAATCACTCCATTTGATAAGTGGGGATTGGATTTTGTAGGACCCATTGATCCTTCATCAAATGGTAAATCCTATATCTTGGTATGCACTGATTATGTAACCAAGTGGCTAGAAGTTAAAGCCATGAAGCATGCAAGAGATAATAAGGTTAGGGAATTTCTTTATGAGGAAATTTTCACATAGTATGGGGTTCCAAGAGAGATAGTGATTGATCAAGGGGCTCAATTCACCTCAACCCTTGTTATAGCACTAGTCAATGAATACAAAATAAGGCATAAGAAGTCTACTCCTTATCACCCTCAGGCCAATGGCCAAGTTGAGGTAACCAACAGGGAAATTGAAGCCATTATGACCAAAATAGTGGCTATCCATAGGAAGGACTGGGAAAATATGCTACCATAAGTTGTTTGGTCCTATAGGACTACCTGGAAAACCACCACAGGCTTCACTCCTTTTGAGTTGTTGTATGGAAAGACATCTACGATGCCCATTGAGTTCAAGCATAAGACTCTCAGGATTGCACTAGACTTAGGGATGGATATCTCTGAGGTACAAAAAGACAAAATTATATTGTTGAATAATTTGGATGAAATGAGAAAGAAAGTCTTGCATCACACATAGGTAGTGTAGAATCAAAGAATAAAGTGGCATGAAAAATTCATAAAGGACAAGAAATTTTAGCTAGGTGACTGGGCACTCCTTTATGACTCCAGATATCAGGATAATGTTGGTAAGCTATAAACAAGGTGGCTAAGACCATATGAGGTTGTTGAAGTCTTTCCCAGTGGAGCTATTCAGCTCACTACCATTGACCCTGTGAGATTTAAGTTGCTTTTCAACGATCATTGCCTCAAGTTGTATCACAAACCAAATTCCAAGGAGGAATTCCTGCAACAATTCACTCAGCATGCAACACCTGAACTTCCTGAAGCCAAAGGAAGTGGACCTAGTGTCCCTCCTAGCTAACTAAGGTACGTAACTTGTCATAATAAAGGCTTCCACTTTTGTGGGAGTCCAATTCTTCATTCATTCACCCATCCACCCATCCATCTCCACCTTTCTCTCTCTTCCATCACACTACCATAACTTCACTTCATTCCACTTCACTTTCATTAATTTCTCAACTGACTTCTTAAAAGGTGACTGGTACTTCCTCAATAATCTTTGCAACAAATATTCCATGAATTCAGGTACGTGTGCATCAATTTGTTACATCTTAATTATCTTTTAGTACATTTAATTAATTATTGTACATTAATGTAGATGTTCTCCATAGCATGTAATTATCCCATGCCCTGTCAAATCGTCATTACCACCTTGCATGTGAGGACACATGCTTAAATTTAGGTTGGGAGGGGAGTGTGTATAACATGTCCACGTGTTAGTCCATGTTGGTCATGTCGGCAAAATTTAAATTGATCCAATTTGGATTCTGAGTGAGGTGACAACTCGCATGTGTGAGATGACATCAACTACCACCATTTTTCTTGATTGTATCATTCATTTATTACTCCTACTACCTTTATTTCCTTTGTCATAATCTTAAGCTGCCAAAAAGGTAAAATTTAAACGATGTTGGCATTGGGAATTTAGTAGCATTACAGGAAGGAGAAATTTTTCTTTCAGACGAAGATTACAGGAAGGGAAACCTTGCAGAGTGCTTGTTTAATTACAGACAATTGAAATAATGGGAGGTGGGTTGATTTGAAATGAACCCACGGTTCATGATGTTGTGCTACAAGATGCACCTTCCCAGGTCGAGTTCAAAAATTGTGGGTGGTTAGATTATTTCCTAAAGCTGAATAACTATAATAAAGATGTTGCATTGGAATTTGCACAGAAATTGTCTAAAGGAAAGACCATGGTAAAAGGGTTGGAGGTAATAGCTACTAAAGAGAGGATTACAAAAGTTACAGGGTTGCCTATCGATGGTGAACATTACCCTGCTACTAGAGATGCAAGGTCAGCTAGGGTTGAATTTATAGAACCTGGTGACCCTCCATTGCATGTGGACAAGCAAGGTGCGAAGAGAACCTCTGCCTAAGCCATGGAAATAAGTAGATGTCCACATTGTGAAGTACATCACTTGTGCAGATCGCCAGTCGAACCTACATTCTATGCACTTCAAACTCTTAAATCATATGAGGCATGGGAGAAGAATGAACATTCCAAACGTGTTATATCATCTCCTTTCAATCATGGTGGATGAAACTCAAAAAGGTAGGGATAATTTTGTCTCCCACCATTGTCTGATCAAATTATTAGTAGAAAAGTCTTTGCATGATGTATTTGATATGACTTGGGAAGAATTCTTAAATATTGATCAATTTAGACCAGAGCATTTGGGACCTATGGTTTTGCCTCAACCTCATAGGCCTAGTAGGAGAGTGAGTTTTGTTGAAGCCACTCCTAGAACCTCAACTTCTAGCACAAACCCTAGTGTAAACCCTCTTGTAGCTAAGAAAACTATAGAGATTAGCTCTTCTGAGACAGAACACTCAGACAAAGCTAGTTCTTCTTCAAACTCCGATGATGATGTCCCTCTTCAAACCTTAATTTGAACTAGGGCACAAAAGAAAGAAGCAAAAATGAGGAGGGGAAAAGCTAAAAAGAAAATAGTAGAAAATTAAGTGCCAAGCTCTAAGAAACGGAAGGCTGATACTATTCTTCCTGCAGCCAAGGAAAAACATGAAACCCCTCCTAGAAAATCAAGACCAGCTAGGCCAGCCACTAGTGTATCTCCAAAGAGAAGCCCTAGCCCTCGAGAATCACCACGAGGACATAGAAGACCCAATGGGGCAAGTGAGCATTGAGGGAAAGGACATTTTTGAGGAGCAGACAAATATAAGGTTGGTAGAGCTTGTTGCCATCGCACAACAGGTTGAGAGTCAAGAGTATGAGAAGAATCAGGAGCTCCTACAGCATGAGCAAGAGAAAGAGCTCCTGTAGCATGAGCAAGATCAAGAAACCCTACAGTCGACATTGGATGAACAGTCAAAACCCCTGCAACCAGAATTGGGTGAGCAATCGGAACCCTTGCAATTGGGGCCACATGAAGAGCAAGAATCAGTGCTAGGAAAATTTTTGATAGGAATACACAATCCCTCTAATTTTTCAATGCACATGGTAGCTATGCACTTATGGAATGAGATGCAAAGGAGGGAAGAGGAATGGAAGAAGGAGAAACACAGGCTAAAGGAGGAAATTAAAAAGAGAGATGAAGAGATTGAAGAGAGGAATATGGAAATGGCTACTTTAAAGGAAAAAGTGGAAAATGTAGCAGCTTTAGTACCTCCAATATTAGAGTGCAGGACTCCTCCAAGGGTCTATGCTCTGTATTTCAAGGAGAGGAATATTTCTTTTAAATTAGCAAGGATCATTTCAGGTTTGAATCCTTCCATTAAGACTCCTCTTGAATTTCTCCAAGCTTATCAGATTGCTCCTCCTGAAATGAAAAATTTATTTTGTGAATTCTATTTGCATAATTATGTTGTGTCCCGAGATCATGATTGGAATCCATTGTTGTATATTGGGGATCTCCAATTAAGGGCATTCATGTCCTGGATACAAAATGAAATTAGTTGGGGACAATAGTTCAGGACTTATAGGAAAATAGAATCCAACACTCCCCTACCCATCAGGGTTGAATCTAGAAACCCAGGAGACATTTTTAGGGAATGGCACCAAATTCTTTATCGACCAAGCTATAGCAGTAGGATCCTTCCTGTGAGAGAATCAGTTTACAAAGAATATGAGAAGGTAGCAGAAACCACCGGGAAATCTATAATGGGATATTTTGTATGGAGGTGGAATAGTCTAACTGATGAGTTAAAACAAGCTGAGCCTCACTCTCTACAGAACTATTCTACAACATGTAAAAGAGTTGATAGATATATATGGATTGGAAGGATGAAGGGACAATTTTGGCTTCCATTAAATTTTCAGCCACCTATCCTATTATGGCCTGTACCAAATTTCAAGTATTATTAGTATGATATAGGTGCAGAAAGGAAAAGATGGAACAGATTGGAAAACAAGCAAGGGTTCTATCAGGACCCTAATTCATACACTGCAAAAACTAATGTAGGACAGCTGGCAGTTGCAAATTTCAAAATGTTTGACCAAGAAAAAGAACAACCCTTCCTTTGTTGGAGGACTAGCAAAACCTTAGGTTGGGGGAGTGATGAGTCTAGTTTATGGCTCAATTTTGATAGATTTTATTATCCATTTGTTGTAGTTGTCATAGACTTTGATACTTGGATGCTGAAATTTGCATGATATTTCCTCAAAACCATAGACATTGGGCATAAGCTTATTTTTGTAACCTTTAAATGACATTGACATGTTATATGAACTATCTATGTTAATTTTACATGTGGATTAATGAATGTTACTTTAAGATAGTTATAGATATGCAATTTTTGTGCGTACTAATGTTGTCATGCAAATATAATTAGAACCTACCAAACTGAGGAAGATTCCACCAGTTGGTCATTTGCCATAAAGGTCGACAAGGTGATCATTCAAAAGGTCAATGGAGGGAAGACTCTCAATGGAGGGAGATTCCTAGTTCAAATCAAAGATTGTAACTACCTTGTAAATGGTCATCATAGTTTGTTGAGCGAATATAGGAGCTATTGTTATGCTAGATCTGCATTAAGGAAAAATTGCTTGACTAGATTCCATGCATGCATAACCTCTTTCCACTTTTTATGCTTTCCCTAAAGTGGTGTCCTCCTAATCAGTTGGAGTTGATCGCCTTGCTAGGTAGTTAGTTAGTAGTTTTTCTCCTCATAAATAAGACTCGAATGCTCCTTCTCATAAGGTTGATTAATCTAAGGTTGTACTTGCATTCTTATTTTTTCAGTAATACAGTTATGTTGCTCTATTGTACTCATGTTTTCCAATGAATAAAATGAAGTTATAAGTTTGTGCATCTGATTTTACATTCATCTTAAGCAATACTCATCCAATGGGGCCCACTTGGTGAGCATTCCATCCTTTAGTTTATTTATTACTTTCTATTCAACAATTAGTTAAGAATTTGGCAACTATTTGTTCCTACAGCCAAAACAGACAGAGTAGTTTCTGGTTTGTTTGTTCATATTTTCATTTATGTCATGCACTTCACCTTAGTATAGTTGTTAGTTGATTTTCAGCAATTATATTACTTCTTTCCAAGCAATCTACTTTCAACATTATGTCTTAGATGTAGAATGAAGATGGCTACTATGGATTCCTAGTGCACATACTGTGCTGACCCATTTCAAGTCTACATCCCTGGGTTGACAAGTTAAATGCACCTTCATGATGATTGAGATAGTTATTCAAATTAGATGTCCAATATTTAAATCATAACTTTAAGGTATTAGTTGTTAAATCATTGTAGGAGGCCAACAGATACCATTAAACATAAATCAAAAGAAAATGAGAAGTTAGATCAAGAGTTAAGAAGGCTGAAAATAGAAGCAAGAGTATGTGAAAGTACCATAATTATAGATCAACTCTTGTCCCTACAAAAATGTCACAAGGATAAGGGAGGACTTGGCTTCACCAGTGAAAGCTCAAATCAGAACACTAAGGGTGAAGACAAAGCAGTTGAAGTTGAAGAGAGATTAGTTGTAACAAGCATGGACCAGAACTCTAGAATACCTAAAAGACCTTTGGTCAGGCAACCAAATTCTCAAAGGTACTTATCATTTAATGGTTATTGTTTTCTATGCAAAAAGTTTGGACATAAGGCTGTAGAGTGCAAAAGCAAGAAGGAACCAAGTATTCAATACTTTAACTGTCACAAGTTTGGTCACAAAGCAAGTCATTATAGAAGTGAATTATCTAATCCGGCTAGAAGGAATGGAATGAATAATCTCTTCCATGGTAATTTCTATTTATGTCATGGTTATGGTCACAAAGCTAATCAGTGCAGATCTAGGGTTCACTCAATTAAGTCAGGACAAAGATGTTACAAATGTAGCCAACCCGTACATTATGCTAACACATGTAGATATGTTGCTCCAGAAAAGCCTAAAAACAAAAAGAAGGTTGCAAAATCAGGTGAATCTAAGAAGAAGACCGTCATGGTGTGGACAAAAAATAAAATGAGTGTGGAGAACTCTTCTGTGGTACCAGATCTTGGTACAAGCCCTACTGGAATATGAGCCAATTGCCTTGGCTCAGGGGGAGTTTTTCAATGCATATTTTGTCAGTTCCCCCTCTCCGAAGTAATATTGATGTGTTTTCAACATGACTAATTTTGATCGGGTTGGTGATATATGATGAAATTTAATTCAGATGATTGAAAGGTGAAGTACAAATGATGACATCATTGATGTAAGTTTTTGGGGGAAAATTCATCATGAGCAATTAAGGTTAAAATGTGGAGTTTTCAAAACATTTCTCATAGTCTGCAAAGAAGAAGAAGTTTTGCAAAGCGATAAAATATTGAAGAAGATAAGTGTGATGATGGAATCCATTGACAGAGAATAGAGTGGTGGTATTCTACTAAGGCTGAAGGGAGTAGAGTTGGATGAATTTGATCATCGATAGATGAAGGAAATGGAACTAGGGTTGAAGATTGATGAATTCCATAATGTAAGTGCTTTGGGTATGGATTTATGGGGAGAATTTCCCTGGTTTACTAACAAAGAGTTAATCTTATTCCTGTTAAATTGATTCAAGGATGGAAACATTGTTTTGGACAAACCCTATCTGATCAATAAGGAATCCATTGAAGCTATTATTGGTTTGTGCAGTGTTGGTGACCTACCCGGGAAGAAAATGGTGAAATACAGAAATGTGGAAGAACTTACTGGTATCGACAAAGACCACCAAGCTCTATTGATAAATACCATTA
>VDFB02388314.1:0-16093 GCA_007258455.2 Sequoia sempervirens | reverse complement strand
GGGAAAATTCGAACCTAATTGGCTTGGACCCTACATCATCACAACAACTTTTGGCACAGGTGCCTATCTACTATCTACTGAAGAGGGGGAGCAGCTCCCTGAGCCTATCAATGTTTTGCACTTGAAGAAGTTCTATCCTTGATGCCCATTTTGTCTAGGGGCATCCTTTGTATATAATTATGACCCTAAAAAAAGTTCCAAAAAAATTGATATATGATACTGAAAAAATTACAAAAAAAATAAATTGATATATTGTCAAAAAATCCAAAAAAATTCAAATATGATGCTGAAAAAATACAAAAAAAATGAAAAATACAAAAACATTCAAAAAAAATAAAATAAAATAAAATAAAATATATATATATATATAAAAAGTCCTAAAAAAAAATTCTTCCAAGTGGTGAAAACCTGGAAACAGGCGCTACTTGAGGCCTTTGCATCCCTATTTCTTAGCATGCATCCTCAACACTTAGCCTTTCTCCATCATGCCTTGTCCTTATTGCCTTGGTTTGGAATTGGTCTTGTTCGCTCTAGGGGCATCACCGTGTTAGCTGGTCTCTTTGGATATGTTTGTCTTTAGGGACACCTCGGGCAGAACGGTAGTTTTTCAACACTAACCCAACTGTGTTTTTCAACACAACCCCTGACATCGTGTGTTTTTCAACACTTATCAGTTTGGTCTTATCTAGTTCGGTCATGTGATCTTACCTACTTGCAAGCATTCGATCCTTATCCTCGGAACTTAGTATTAGTTTACACACTTAAAAATTTTTAATTGCAATACTTAATGCTTGAGATATGCCATGATCTTTTCTTTGTGTGCTGACTGATATTGATTTTCGTTGAGTGTCCTTGTCTAATAAGTCTCTCCGTGATGCATAGCTAGAGGACTTGGGGCATGGGGCATGTTTTTACTTGCTTTCTGCTTGTGGGTGTTGTCTTGAACCTCTTCAGTGTCTCGTGTTGTCTCCTTGACACACTAAAGAGATTTATGGCATCATCCTTGAATGTTTTTGCACAACCATTCTCATGGTAATCCTGGCGTTTATGTCTTGATGCGAGCGTGGTTTTGCTACATTAAATTGGGTAAGCTAACATTGTATTCATCTTGACCTTCATGTCTTTGATGCTCATGTTAGAATCTTTCCACATTCCAAGCTGATATAAATCACATTCATATCTTCATAGTTATGCTTAGACTAGTGATGATTGTGTGATTGTCCCATGTCCCAGAATAATGGCCCAATGATGAAAATAAAGTTCTCATACCTCTAAACAACATTTGTAACACAATAAAACCTATGTTACCCTATTAAAGGCACCCTTTGCATTTTCATGTAGCTTGCATTATTTAGACTTCATGTTAATTTGCACTTTTTAGGTCAGATATGGGTTTGAGAGGGTTTCCTTCTGGCTTTCTTGTGGATTTTTTCATCAACTATGATCACGTTCTTCATTTCCTTATCTTCTTTCATGATCTCAATCGAAATTCCCCATCTTAAATAGTTGATTGATTTTGATGCATCCTCTTTATTGAGGCATATTCTCTTCCTTCTTTCCATTTCTTTCCATTTCTTCCAAACTTCTATCTTCCATTCGATTTCACCCCACTTCTTTTCTTCTAATTCAAACTTAGGGCATAATTTTCTTGTTGATCTACCTGGCTCTGTGGATTCTTATATTTTTCATCTTACATCAAGAACCTTATCTTTTGTTTGATTAATCAAATTTTTCAATTTATTATTTCTCCCTCTATCTCATTCTACTGGATCAATGAGGGCAAGACTCTATATCAAAATTCAACTTTGATTCAACTTTTATCAATTTATCAATTGCTTCTCTTGGGGCAACTTTGCTTGAGATTCTTATTTCTCACTTTGGATGTGATCCTGAATCGAACTCATGTTCAAAGGCCTTTTGTTTATGTTTGTCCAGATGTGATCTCAAGTCGACCTCACATCTGAGTTGTTTTGTGATCCCAAATCAATCTCACATTGCAACTTCATTCTTTAACTGCATGTGATCCCGAGTCGACCTCACATTAGTCAAAGAAGGGCAAATGTATGCAACCTAAAATGGTCACCTAGACTTTGGGCCCCATTTATTTAATTTGTCAACATCAACTTTTTGAATCAATGATTGTCACATTTTCAAATCAAATTTCTTAGTCAATTCCTAGCTATTTCAAATGTTTCAATTTTCCCTAAGGTTTGAATGCTTCATTAATTTTATTTAATCAAAAGAAATAAATCCCTTTTAATAAAATTTCCAAAATAATGTTATTTAATTGAAGTTAATATTACTTAAATAAATGATGCTATTTAATTAAATCTATTTTAATTAATAATTTTATTTTATTTTATTAATATTCATTTCTAAATTACATAATCTTATTTTTATTTTTATTAAAAGAGATATTATCATCTTAAATTAAATAAAATAAAATGAAATATCCTCTCAAGAATATCCCATGGATGAAAAAATGGAAACAAATCACTAAAAGGGAAATAAACTAAAAAGAATCTAACCAAGATTTGTTTCTATTTTCATTTATCCCACATTGCTCGGGAATTTTCCTTCAATTCCACTTTGCTCATAAAATGAGCCCTCTCATTCTCATTTAAAAATCACGAATTTTTACATCTACTTATGCTACAAATTTGAATTTTATCATTTGAGATTACATTAGTTTGATTATATAAGCATCTTATTTTTAGAGCATATAGTTTAATATTACATTTTAGCTTAATCTTCATAGTAGATTAATTTGCAAAATAATTCATTTATGGCATTGCATGTAGATTAATTTTCATTTCAATAAATTAGTTTGGTTTATTGCATTTTACAGCCATTTAGATTAGTTTTCATTGTTGCATTGCAAGAACAAGATTCATGGAGATTGGCATTCTTGCTTCTCCTCTTTGAATCTCTCGTTTCGAGATTGTATTTGTAGGGGTAACAGGGTTAATCTGAGGGCCACAATATCAATCCCTGCTCTTCTCGGATAAAGAGCTGTGAATTGATTTGCAAGGACTCATTATTGAGTATCCTTGCATGCAAGGATTCACAGAAGTATAACATAGTTTCAGTTATACAAGTATGTTCTTGCTACAATAATTTTTTAGAAACTTAGAACTATCATCATAATACTCATAGAACAAGAAGAATGACACAAAGAGAGCGAAAACAAAGAAAAACCTTTTGGGTAAACATGGAAGAGACATGAATGTCTTGATACCTTGCATCATCTCCAAAAGGAAAACAAAAGAAAAATGACAAATATTAAGGAAAAGCTTTTGAGTCAACATGGAAGAGACATGAATGTCTCAATGTTGTGCATCATCCCCAAAAGGAAAACTCAAAACAAATGAAAAAGACAAAAGAAAAGCTTTTGGATCAACATGGAAGAGACATGAATGTCTCAACACCTTGTGTCATCCCCAAAAGGAAAACACAAGACAAATGCATAGAATAAATGGAAAAGAAAAATATTTATGACAAACATAAGAATGTAGGTATAAATATAGAGGAATGTCACAAAGAGAGAGAGATACATCAATCAGAACACTACAGGGGATCACATCACACAAATGCAATCACACAAAAAGAGAAAGAAACAATGAAAAATTCTATTTAGGCACATGCAAGTAAACTTGTTAGCAGGTCATCCACATCCCAATCATGTTCATCATATATAGAAGGTGAACAACTAGCCAAAGCAACAAAAGCAAGTGCCGAACTAGGGAAAGGCTATCTAATTCTTATCCTCACTATGTGTGAGACAAGAATGAGCTGAGGTAGGTGATGAGAATGAGCTCCTTGCATCTTGAAATGAATTGAAATGAATGTAAAGCATGCAATAGTGAGAATATGATGATTCTAAAACTATTACATGGCAAGGAGCAAAAGGGTCCTGCTTTAAGGGACTATTTCTATGATATCCATCTTTTTAAATATTTTTTGTAAAGCACAACACTCATCAGTACTATGTCCAAGAACTCTATGATATCGACAATGTGATGTGTTTGTATTCTTAGGATTTGGAAATCAATCTTGTCTTATGGGTGGTAATGTAATAAATCCTCGGTGTAGAAGTATCTATAAATTACTTTCGATATCAGTTGGTGTGTAAGGGAATTGTAGTTTCTTTAGTTTGTAAGGTCTTTTTTGCTTGCTAGATTCACCAAGTTCTCTAGTTGAATGTGGAGGAGGAGGACCTAAGACGATCCTATCATCATTCTCATTGTTAGGAGGCATTGGCTGCTCTTTAGGAAGGAGGGTACTCATTTCAAGAGGGGGATCTTGATATCCTAACCCTTTAGTATCTTCCATTGGAATTTTCTCTAAGAGTTGATGAAATTCATGTGCACTTGTATCATATCCTTGTTTGCTTAAGATTGTGAATCCTTTTCCATATGTCTCTTATAGGTTGATGGGAGTGTTGGTCACTTTGTTAACATACAATGGTTGAATGTTTTCTTGCTTAGAGGAACTAGGTTCACCTATTGTAGGGAACTTGGGTTTGGTTTGCACTTGAGTTTCAAGATGTAGGTAACCAAACATCTCAAGTGGTGGTATTATAGGCAGTGTTGGTTGTTTCATGGATGGATAAAAGGATGCCTTAGTCTCAAGGTTGTTAAGGCAATCATTTAGGAATTTATTCATGCTATCATCATCTTCTCCAATGATTTCAACATCACGAGGAGGACATGCATTAAGAGTCAAGTGAGCATGAGTAAGTTCAATTTAATTAGGATCATTTCCAAAAGAACAACTTGACACATCTACTAGGAACTTCAAGGGCATCCAAAGCTTACTAAAGCACATATCCATGATGAAATGCAATACAAAAATGAAAATCAAAGATTATGTAATGTATGCAATTAAATGAAATGGGGAAAACAAAAACTCTATAAACTGAAACATAAAGTTATCAATAGAAAATAGAAGCTCAGAAATAGAGTTTTGAATTTTGGAAAATGCAGTTTAAAATATACACTAGGACTAAATTGTCTAGAGGGGTGTATGAGTCCTAGTATGGGTTTTTTTCACAGATTTCAGAAAATTTTAACTGATTATTTATGCTTTTTGTTTTGGATGATCTTTAGAATAAATGAAAATATAGATTTAAGACGATTTTCAATTATGCAAGATATAAAAATACAACCTCTATGCACTTTCACTAATGTAAAATTTAGAAACCCTAGAATATAAATTAACTAATGTAAACCTTAATGCAAGCTAGATCTAGGATGATAATTCACTCCAAATCAGAATTAAGATGTTCTAAATGAAATTTCACCAAAATGAAAGGTGGAAAATTGTCATTTCTTTATGGTTTAGGATATAGAACAACAATCTTCTTCACTCTCATTCAAGGAAACCCTAGATATCTCAATCCAAGGATGAAGTAGGGGAAATAGATCTTGCAATAGGATGTCTTTGGGTCTTATTAGAAACTAAAGAGGGGCTCACCACCAAGCTAGGGCTTGGAAATACTAATGAAATGCAATACCTAATGTTTAAACCTAGTGTAATCTAAAACTTCACTAAATGACCTAAAAATGCGTGTAAATCGTAATAGAAAGTTGAGAGATCATAGGTGTGCACCTATAAATTTGTAGAAGCCTAAATGAAGACTTGAAATGTTGAAAACTTTGAAATTAATGCATGCTAGGACTCATACACCAGTCTGGGTGATTTAGTCCTAGATTAGGGTTTCTAGGAAGGAACAAAGATATGTTTGGAACTCCTGAAATCTACAAATATAACTATACTAGGACTCATATGATAGAAGTGGTGTACCAGTCTAGTTTGACCTTTCTAGAAAATCAGGACCTGAATCTGCTCTTCAATCCCTACTCTTCCTTCTTGAATTGGTTTTTGGATCTGAATGTGAAGTTCCTACTCTATAAATTTCTCCAATGATCTTATAAGGTGACAACTTTAATGACTTTTCAACTCCAAAAACTTCTTTCCAATATTGCTCCTTAGAAGGTCATCAACCTAGATATGCAAATTACACACTAAAGAGAGGGAAAAAATATTTTTTTTAAGTGGAAAGGGGTTTACCTTGGTCAAACCTTGTTTTGGTAATCAAACCTTGTAATGAAATCAAATAAGATAAAGGAATGATGAATGAATAAAATGTAATGTTTCTGTAGACACATAAAAATGACCTAGGCCTGCAAGCTTCATTTTTACCACTTTTGTCCTAGCATAATTAAGACATTTAATTATGTCCTTGGTCCACATTCGACTATTAATTAAATAATTTATAATTGTTTAATTAATTCATGTCTTTGTATTCTTCATGATTATTAAATAAATAAATTTTATTTATTTATTAAATATCATTAATTGTCTAAGTCTTCCCTTAATTAAATAAATTTCTTAATTTATTTAATTTCCCTTCGTCATATATTTCTTCCTGATTATTAAATAAATAAATTTTATTTATTTATTTAATATGTCACTAATTGTCATAATTAATTAATCTTTAATTATTTAATTGTCACAATTAACATTTCTCTCATTTTGAATAAATGAAATTATTTAAAATGTCATCACAATCTTAACTAACGGTCCATTTTGGTAAATAATCTGAAAAAGATTATTTATTGTCTCACAAAATCATTATTTTGAATTAATTTAATTCAAAATAGTAATTAATCTTCAAAAAATCAAGTAATCGGGTAGAATCTTGATTTTTCAAATTTGATCTTCAGTCTAAATCTTATCTTCTTGATTTTTCGAATCTCACAAATCAGGCAGTTTTTATCTTCTTGATTTTCGAAAATCTTTATTTTCTAATTAATTTGTCTCATTTATTCTCCACCACCGATTCGATCTTCTTAGATGGCATCTTGACCGCTCACTTAAGGATTTCACCCTAACCCTGATTAGGGATTGTCAAATTAAATTTTGTCTGCTGATTTTAGGTCTTTGTCAAAAGTCAATCTCGTTCGTCCATCCAAAATGACATTTTCTATAAAAATGTCATTTTCCTCTCATTTTTGGATTACACACACAAGTAGACATATTATAGGCGCATTACATACTTATTCACTTGCACACTTAGGCTTCTCATTGCAATTATTATCTTTATTTGATCAAGTCTTAGCATGTTTAGGCATTGCCAATCATAGTCATTTAGGCATAGGCATTAGGCATTTGTGCAAATCCTTCAAAGCTTGGTGTAGGACATAGGCATATATTTGCAGATTGCTCGCACAACGGATCTGAGGGAAAAACATTATCCAACAAGTAAGAAGGTGTTACGAAGGTGAGTCATGGAAGCTTCAGCAATTATTAGGTATACTTGTTCTTTTACATTTCGCTTCCTTTGCACTTTGTAATCACTTTGGGTTTTTGTCTTTTACATTGATTTGATTGATCTAATCTAAACCTAAAATTACCCATAGTTACATTGGTGAACCCGACATTTTGTAGAAAAAATTGTGTTTTCTTGTTTGTTTTCACTGTTTTGCAGGTTACAGCCAAGAAGTCATACGAAATCCCGTCACTTTCTTTTGAGTACAGAAAAATGGGCGAATAAAATCTTTTAAAACAATTTCTGGGTTTTGTAGATCTCACTCCCAGCTTTCCAGAACATCAAACGGTTTTAAATTTTGTTAAGATTTGAGAAGGTTATGGCCATTTTAGTGATTGCTATTTTTTCAATTTAACTTTTAAAACCCACGTTTTTCTTTTGTCGATAACGTTTTTTTTGTGCAGAATTGTGGAAAACGTTTTCTGGGTTTTGAAGGTTTGTCGTTTAGCTTTCCATAGATATCTACGCTTTAAATTTTTGTTAAGTTTTGAGCAAGTTATTGCTGTTTTATTTTTCTGCTATCATTAATTTTTTTTATTTTTATTACTAATCTTTGTTGGTAGTATGTGGCATTGGAGTTTTTCGTGGGTCAAAGACAAAAATTCAAACTTCTAACTTGTGGTCTTGCAGGTTCGAATGTCTAAGAATAAACACTAAAACATTGTGCTTATCGTTTTCTTAGATTAGTATACTCTTACTTTTAGTGCAATTAAAAAGAACAATGTTTTCTTTGCATGACTATGTTTGCAAAATGGTAGGTGAGTATGCTCTCACCTTGTGAAAACTCAGTGATAAAAAAACCAGACCCATTCTTCTTTTTTTAACTACCCTCACGATTTGGTATATCGGAGTATCCTCTCCCCTTGCGCTCTCGGACGATCTTGGGTGTAAAAGAAATGGTTACTAACTCTAGAACTTGGGCCTGTTCTGATGGGAAAAAGTACTCACCCTAGGATGACTCAGACCGGTAGGACCTTGAACCCGAGGGACTTCCAGCCGGTATATAAAAATGGGTTCTTGGGGAAAGCCCAAGAATCACGAGTGTGGTTCCAACGAGATGGATCCGAAAGGGGACTCTCGCCACGTGGATCATGCCCCACAAACGGAATGCCCGAATTAAATACCCCTTGTTTTAGTGTCCAACCGTTCTTTGGCCGTTGCTTGGTATAGTGCAGGGTACAGTATCATACCCAAAGACACTCATTACTGATCCCCTTAAGTAGAGATAGCAGTTCTTGGGAAGTCACTACCCAAGAATTCAAATTTGGTGTGCTTGAATGACGTTAATGAGCCGTGGAGGGGAGCCAATGCCACCAAAATTCTAAGCTATCCACTCTCGAGAAGGAAAGGTGTTTATCACCAATCTGGGGTATATCGGTGGGCTATACCAAGTATACAAACCCTTGGCCTATTAGCCTTTTAGGATTGTACTTGTCTCATGTGTGCTTGCTTACACCAAAACATCATGCTTGTCAAGTGTTTTCTGAACCATTCATATAAAGAGATTAAAATGGACGAGTATATGCAAAAGACTTAGAAGCTGCAACGCAAAATCTTGATATAGTCTCATTTGTAGAAAAATAAATCTTACGTGACCCTCAAAGGTATCTAGCCATGCTTTTGGACCAAGGGGCTAAATTACCACAAGGCTTTGACATAAATACTTTGCCACCCTCACCATCAACAGTTGCTTGACATAAATCCTACCAGTAATTCGCAACAAACGTCCACTTATCACCCTTATCCTAACCTTGACAAGGGAAGCCAACTGTCCACTAGTCCATTCCAAACCTCCATGACATATTCTGACCCTTCACCTATCAATCCCGTCCAAGTCTACATGCCTTATCAACCATCTACCAACTCATGTCAAGTCCTCACATCATACCATATCGATCCCGTCCAAGTCTCCAAGTCCTATTTTAGTCAACCTTACACTAATCCAGCTCAAGACTCCATGGCATATCCGGTCGAAGTCCCCATGTCACATCCTATGTTGTTACATCCTAATCCAGTCCAAGACTCCATGTCATATCCGGTCCAAGTCTCCACGTCATACCCTTGTCCTTCACATACTAGTCCAATGCAAGTACCCATGTCATATCCTAGTCTTTCACATACTAGTCCCGTCCAAGTCCCCATGTCTTGTCCTAGTCTGTCATTCATTAATCCTTTTCAAGTCATCCCCTCACAAGCCACATCTAGTCATGAAAATTCTATCATAGTCCAAAGTTAAATCCCATTTAATAAACTTGAGGATACATGTCAAAATGAAAGCCCAAAGCAGGACTTTATAATGTCACCCTCATGTCAAGAACAAGGTAGTTCATCCCATGACCCTATCTTTTAGTCCATCCATGAAGTCCTTCAAGACAATCATGACATCCAGAACACACCTCTCCTTGACAACGACTCTATTTCCGACTATATAATCTATGACAACCCCATCTTCGACCAAGACCCTACCATTGACCAAGAAGTCCAAAATGATCCACTCCTTGACCTTTACGTCATTCATGATCAAACACTTTTCAACCTTATAAAGGCCTTGACTATTGACACTTCCCACGATGAGACACTTGCCTCCATGGGACACATAGACGATATTCCTCTAGAACAAGAATCTTCCACTAGGGACATGCTTGCATATGATCAAGTTATAGCTAAAATCATTGGACTCTATGAAACTAAACATAATGATGGCTTCGACATTGCCTTGGAAGCACCAACATAATCATCTGAACCTGAAATGTCACACGATTAGACCAAAGATATCAGTCAGGAATATGTCCAACATGACAATGAAGCTAAGACACTTTATCAACTAGGGTCATCTATCTTTGTTAGAGCAGGCTTTCTTGCAGATGAAAATATTACAAGTGACAGTATCCACATACCTAATGATGGGTTAGCTTCTTGCTTTCAAAACAAAAAATACCCCATCGCAAATAGAATCTGTCAAAGCATGCAATATCAAGGAAAATGACTAGGCATACACGAGCAAGGCATTCTAGAACCAATACATCTTTAGGAAAATTACAGACATCAAGGTCTTGGCTATTCCTTAGACAACAAATCTAATGATGTCAATGGTACCTCCTCGATACTGGGGGCAACTTTGTCAGATACAAACATCAAAATGGAGTCCATGAGATATCCTTGTCATAAGATTGCTACCAACACCCCCTCCACCCAAACCATGAACCGTCATTCTATCATGAATAAACCTTCCCTTTGGAACCAACAAAAACAAAAGTCTTACAAGTCAAAAGATCAAAATCAAATGTCAAAGGCCATTGAATCAAATAAAAGAACAAGTGGAGAAATGAAATTAAAATGGATTCCAAAGAAAGATGGATCAAACAAAGACACCAAGTCAAATACAAAAGTCAATCACAATGTGGAGCCACAAGCAAAGAGGGCTCCCACATACAACAAATGTCCACCTCCTTAAAAATGGTCATCAATCAAGGCATATAAAAGTGTTGGTTCCAAACACCATCCCTCCAAAATCTGTCATCCACCATCCCAAGTTTGGAAAATAAAAAGTCATTCATCCAAATGTCCAAACAACCTTTCCACATCTACCATCATTTGTCATAATCCTACATCTCGCCTAAAGTCCAAAAATCCCACGTCACAAATCCGTCACATCATGACAGCAACTCTTTACCACAAGGACTCTCATGGTACTTTATTGCGATGTGCGTATTTTGATAAGGACAACTCTAGTATCAGAAAGGATCACAATGACATCAATCAGTTGTATACAAGCGCTACGATCCTAACAAGACAACTCCTTCAGCAAGGTCATTATTGGCATATCATGACACCAGTCTCTACATCAACACCATCAGTGGATTCAAAAAAGTCAGTGGTCATCTAAAGCATCCAGGCTATCTGCAAAATCAGAAATACAAAAAAAAAAAATTGAAAAATTGAAAACATCGTCACCTTGATGAAAAACCTGGAAAACAGGCATCTTGGTGACACCAAAAAAATTAAAAAGTCAAAAAAATAGTAAAGAGAAAAATTTCATCCAATGGTGAAAACTTGGCAAACAGGCGCCCTAGATAAGTATCATGATGAAAACCTAACAAACAGGTGTCATGTGTAAAATAAATAGTCTATGTGGACTCTTACACTTGGGGGCAAGTCGTCTCATATCCCAGGCCTTCCTCTTGACATTGGAATCCGACCATTTAATCCATATCATTCCCACCTATCTTGGTCGTGACATAAAACTAGCACACATAAATTATGTTTTGGGAAAACTCTTGACATGTCTATCCTTTGGTCATACACAATTCACGAAACATCATGTCATTGACCGTCATAGTCTTATTGTCCTTGTATGACATAGTCCTTGAAAATTATATGACAATTCCCTTAGACTCATGTCCTATGTTCTTTACCAAGGCCACCTCTTATCCTTTCACGGCTGTCACCTATCTTGGATTTCCCTTGTCAAACGGTCTAAGGATAATCATCATCCCATCTAGTCCTAACCAAGTCATTCCAAATGCAACGAGTCTAATACATACAAGCACATTATCCAAAATTTTACTTGACTGCGTTCTTAGTCTGGCTGTAGACCTCCATACTTTCGTCACTTTATCATCATTGTCCTCACGTTGTTTCAGGATGCGTCCTTCCCACGTTAAACAACGTTGTCATCACCTATCAATTGGTATTTAGCTTGACTAGGGGCACACTCATGTTTGTCCTTGGATTCTCATGTGTAGGAATCAGTCACATGCATTTGTCATAATCTTCTTAAACCATTCTAAAAGACCAAAAACATGGCAAAAAGTCCTGAAACAAGACAAAAACATTGCAAAAAAATCCTAAAAAAAAAAAAGACAAAACATCATAAAAACTCAAAAGACCAAAAATATCATAAAATGTCCTGAAGAAAGACCTAAAAATCATAAAACATCCTAAAGAAATACACAAAAAAATCCAAATCAATGTCAAAATCCTAAAAATGGAGTCAAAGCCAGTCATGTCAATCAGTCCATGTCATTGTCAAACTATGTTGTCTCTATGAATTTGCTACGTAGGCAAGGCCATCACCAATGAGTCCCCGACATTAGGGTTAGTCCTTTGAAGCTGGTCCAATAAAATCATGGCATTTGTCACACCTGTCACACATCTACAAATAAGTTGGGGATGAGTCAAACTCGCACACAAGATACTATTCAAAACGCCACGTCAAAATTGGTCAAAAATCGTGATACAGCAATGTACCCAATCAAATCATAGTCAACATCAGCCAACTGCTAAAACATATTAGTCAAAACAATGTCAGCCTCTGGCCACTCTTTTGGTCCTCTTCAAGATGTGTCCTTCTCAATTTGGACCTTATCAGAATGTCCTTTTGCCTTTTTCTGTGATGTGTGCCCTTCAGCTAATATACCTACTAAACCGCTAACACTACAAATTGAAAACTTAAATCATGCCATTAAAATCATTAAACCGATAAGAAATTAATTCAAAGTACAAACATCGGGTAAACAAAATTAAATAGCTATTAATTTTTCTGGTCTATCTGTCTTACATTTTGACTATTTTGTCTATTTTTGTCTTATATTTTTATCAATTTTGTCTTTTTTGGTCATGTTACTAGCTACCCTGGGTTGGAGTCCATGAAGGATTTAGAGGGGTGCTGACACGCTCTCGACTCCATTTTATTTTCTTTTGGATCGTTGTCTCAGGGATTGGTTCTGACAAAAAGACTGGGGCAACTTCGCCCTTAGTATGAGTTAGGACATTCCTTGTCTGTGACTATCTATTTTTCAAATGGATGACCTTGTACACCTTGGTCTACGTCATATCATGGTGTTTGTTGTCCATTTGTGTCATTTTTACCACCCAATGATGATTAAAAGCAATAAATATTAAAGTCCTATGGCAATGTTTTGAAGGATTTGGTCTAGGAACTAACATGCATCTCTTTTTGTTTTGTCATCTTCTCTCGCCCATCTCATATAGGCATTGCATCCATATCATCATCCATATCTTTTGCACTAACAAGTCTTTGTCTCTTCATATTCTAGTCTTCTCATCAATTTCGAGAGCACACCCGTGTTCTTGGAACCCGTCTTTCCTCTCGAAGGGGCATACCATAACCCTCCTCGTCATTCTTCCTCATTTTATTTTGCACTGGGGCATATTTGTGACTTATTTTCTTTGTCACAATGCGACAAACGACATTATGACAAAGAGGGGAAAAATGTAGACACATAAAAATGACCTAGCCCTGCAAGCTTCATTTTTACCACTTTCGTCCTAGCATAATTAAGACATTTAATTATGTCCTTGGTCCACATTCGACTATTAATTAAATAATTTATAATTGTTTAATTAATTCATGTCTTTGTATTCTTCATGATTATTAAATAAATTTTAATATTTATTAAATACGCCATTAATTGTCTAAGTTCCCTTAATTAAATAAATTTCTTAATTTATTTAATTTCTTCACTTCATATATTTTTCCTAATTATTAAATAAATTTTATTTATTTATTTAATATGTCATTAACTCATTATAATTAATTAATCTTATCTCAAGCAAATTAAATAAATTATCTTTAATTATTTAATCATTACAATTAATATTTCTCTCTATTTTGGGGCCATTAAATGAAATTATTTAAAATGTCATCACAATCTTAACTCGACAAATTACTCTTGGTAAATAACTGAAAAAGACATTTATTGTCTCAATAAAATCATTATTTTGAATTCAATTTAATTCAAAATAGTAACTAATCTTCCTAAAAATCAAGCACCCAAGCAGATTCTTTGATTTTCCAAACTGGATTCTCAAATTAAATTTATCTTCTTTGATTTTTTCGGGACCACAAATCAGACAAATTTTTATCTTCTTGATTAAAATCTTTATTTTTGAATTAATTATCTCATTTATTCTCCACCTCCGATTTAATTTTCTCAGATGGCATCTTGACCGCTCACTTAACGATTTTTCCCTAACCCTGATTAGGGATTGTCAAATTAAATCTTGTCCACTGATTTTAGGTCTTTGTCAAAAGTCAATCTCATCCGTCCATTTGAAATGGCATTTTCTATAAAATGCCATTTTCCTCACTTTTCGATTACACACACAAGTAGACATATTATAGGCTTATTACATACTTATCTACTCTGCACACTTAGCTTCTCATTGCACCATTATCTTTACCACCGGGTTCAGCATGTTTAGGCATTGTCAATCATAGTCATTTAGGCATAGGCATTAGCACAGTAAACTTCAAAGTTTGGGGTGTAGGACATAGGCATATATTTGCAGATTGCTCGCACGACGGATATGAAGGCAAAGCATTATCAAGCAAGTAAGAAGGTGTTACGAAGGTGAGTCATGGAAGCTTCAGCAATTATTAGGTATACTTGTTCTTTTACATTTTGCTTCCTTTGCACTTTGTAATCACTTTGGGTTTTTGTCTTTTACATTGATTTGATTGATCTAATCTAAACCTAAAATTACCCTCAGTTACAATTTCAACTCACCAAACCCTAGTAATAAAAGGTTGCAAGCATGTAGGAAGTGGATCCAATGGATGTAGATATTGAATCTTGCTTGACTGTGATAGATCTTGACATGAATGCTAGCTTAAATAATGAAACCCTACATCACAATTGTTAGCTAAAAAAAAAAACATGATGCATGATAACTTTAACATGATGCTTGATACTTGAATAATGCTCCAAAACACATGATAATCAGCCTTTGAATGCTCTTGGATACTCTTGTAAACACTTGAATGCTCTTGTGAACTCTTGAATTCTCAAATTTGTTATATTTCATGTATACTCAAGTTGCTTGGTGACTTGTAAACTTGCTAGGAGAAAAATGAGTGAAATAACTTTGTATTTATACTTATTTATGCCTAATTTCCTGAAATTACAACACTACAAGCCAACATTAGATCTAGGAGGATAAAATCCCAGCAAGAATTTGAATTAAAATGCATTGGATGAGGATTAGTTGATAGTTTTTTGATAGGTTGTTGATATGTTGTTTAACCAACATGTTTGAGCAATAATCAAAACTTAAGATTTTGCATTTTAACTTCATGTTTCACCAATTGTTGTATTTGTTTCTATTTGTATTGCCAAAGGTTGAGTGTGATGATAAATTTATTATGGATGAGAGTTTATTGCAGGTGAAAGTGAGATGGGATGGGTGATTTTATTTTTTGGAATATGTCAATGTTTTTGACCTTTTTGAAATGTTTTGAGGTAGTTTTTAGTATTTTTGGGTTATTGAATGTTTTAAATTTTCAAATGTTATGAGGCTATTTTGGGGTTGTGTAACATTTTCTAAATTTTTTGATTTTCAATTTTTCCAATTGTTTTTGAGTTTTTGGATGTTTTGGATATTTTTTGAGTTTTTTGGATGTTTTGAATGATTTTTGGATTTTGAAATTGTTATGGATGTTTTATATTTTCAAGAATGATACCTAGATCATGATGTTGATGTCATGTTCTGAAATTTTGGACATGGATCAAGAGTTATTTGAAAGAAAGATCAAATACCCACCCCCAGTGTCTAGCAATGTGTGGAAGACCATGGGTAGATGCATAGATAGATGGATGGAAGATGGAAAAATTGGTATATGGAGGATGCCAAAGATTATCTTGTGATAAAATAACATGTCTGGATAGAGGATGCTTATTTGGGTAATGCTTAATGTATCGAATAATGTTTGATTGCATAAGAGAGGATCAATGATAA
>VDFB02388313.1:0-23671 GCA_007258455.2 Sequoia sempervirens | reverse complement strand
AAAAGCTGCTCTTATTAATCACTCAAACTTTACAATTTCCTTTCATTATTTAATATATCAATAATTATGCATGAAATACTCAGACCTGGAAATACATTGAAATGTCAAAAGGAACGACATCACCCATAAATTGGTACCACGATTTGCTTTCACACATTGTGCTCTTATAATACTATTGGGGGTTGTTTAAAATAATCGCTACAATGTGTAAGCATTGATGTTGGAGGTACTGAATTGACTCGTATCTTCTTTCCTTTGACCAACAACTATTTCCATCTCCACGTCACCTACAACCTAGTTTTCTGATGAGATTTGTCTTCAAGGATCAGTGCCACATAGACAAGCACACAACTCCCTTTAATATTCATGACTCTCTTACAGCCCGACCTTTTTCTAAATATTTAAAGGCATTACAACTTTTTGATATTTATATTCTCTTGATTTTTCCTTTTCCCTACTCATGATTCTTGCGCAATTGGCACTCACAAGAATCCCAATATCTCTATGCTTCATTGGCGATAGGCTTCATTCCATACCATGCATCCTCTTTTTCCTTCCTTTTTTGAATACTGATGACGGTTCAAAAGAATATCACAATCCCAGAATGTCGATACAAACTTCCTGTGGACACCACAAACATGTGATATAAGCTCGGAATATTGATAAGAGCAGGTAGTTAAAAAAATCACAGGTTGGAGGATGTTTAAATAATTATCGTGCCTTTAAAATGACACCCAAAATTTAGCAATGTTACGATACCTGTGCCACGGCATACATTTCTTTAGCATCGATTTGAAGCTATTTAATGTAGCTATCCAATCCTCCAGAATTATGAATTGGTGTGTATCTGAACAACTTAGGACTGATACTTCATGCTCCCAAATATTAACGGTTTGTGTTCCGACTTCTCTACCCAGTAGATTTCACAAATTCCTTTGACTGGATTCATTAGCTAAGCCTGCAATGGTCTTCATCATTTGTGTGGCTTAACACAGTCGTTCATCAATCAATTACCAACTCATATCTTGACTCCGGGTAAATTCAAAACGATTCCTTTAAAAAGAAAACCTTATTCATAAGGTAACGGCCGTATAAAGAAGAAAAATGGAGATATCCAGGTAAGGGTAGAAACAGGAAAAGAGGCAACAATAAATGAGGAAGAGGAGACAACGCTTGGAGATATTAAAATCTCTCATTTATGCATCGATTCCATACTGAAATATCATGGAAGCTCCTCATTATTCAAGTCAACCAACAATATATGCAATGCTCTTGAATTCTTCTTTCCCGTCACAAATGCAATTTGCTAGAATTCGCGACTCTTGTTTCTCCCCTCATCCTCAATATAATTTGATTTCCCTTTTAATCCCTAGCACCGAAAGAATAGTTGGAGTTTCCTCACTATATCAATAATGTGCCGACTCCTGAACAAAGATGAAATGGCATCAATTATTCTATTCTCTTAAACTACGACAACCTCTTATTGCACATTCATTCTCCACTTTTTGGTGTTCAATTTATATTTCCAACATAAGTAGCTCCTTATATCTATCAGAATACCTTCCAAAAGATGGTTTTAACTCAAACAAAGACAAACACTGATTTGTTCAATGACAAGCTACAACAAACATTTAAAAAATATACAATTATAGCAACAATAGAATCCCCTGGTAGACTCAAATTGTCTTCAAATAAAACTTCGCAAATTTACACAATTAAACCTAGCACAGTCCTTGAAGTGAGACTGTCAGCAATCATCCAGGGGGTATCTTCCAACACCAAAGATGATTATTCTCTGTGAAGAATTCCGCCCTCACAAAGTTCTGGAAATTATCCAACCAAAACCTGTTCCAAAACCAAAAACCCACCTTTGAAAACAATGCTCCAGCAATCTTTTATTCACTTCTCTCCAAAACTCCTTGTGACCGCTTGAATTCTCTTCTTTTTCCATTTTCACCTTTAATTAATTTCTTTTTTGAAAATTCATTAAAAAGTAAATTAATACTTTTAATCTTTTTAAAGTTACTTTTGGACCAATAAATAATTAATTTTAAGTTGTCTTTTAATCTTAGCTTTTTAGACAACTTATAAATTAATTATTTAATTCACAATGCTGACTTACAAAAATTGGGGACATTACAATGCTGCATGGCAACTGTTTTCCTTTTCCTTTGGTAAATCTTACAAGTTTCTGGGTAAGGAAACTGCACTTGCATTTACAGCAGTAGAGGGTGGAGTTTATAGAAAGAACTTTATGGTGAGGACTCCTCCTTGGCGGTACCATATGCAAGAATCACAGCTGACTTTTCTCTACTGCTATGTTGTCCAGAGTATCAAATCATTCTAAAAGACAACAAAAATCACAACTCTGTCTAGTGTAGATGAAAGAAGATTTAACCCTTTTAACACCATCCCCGACAGGGTCAGATGTGATGAGCCCTCATTGCCTTCCTCAAAACCCTCAATTTCTTAAGTCTTTAAATGTTTTATTAAGTTTTTAGAGAAATCTTAATAGACAGAAGAGAAGGGCCGCAACATATTTTTGCTCATAAAATATGAATTTGATCTTATTTCTTCAAAAGGAAAGTACAGAATATATTATTTAACACCAACAGATAGATTAAGAATGATAAACATACCAAGAAGGCTCCAGATTATTTTAAATAAATAAATTGCCAGATCTACAGCTGGAATTGATGAAATCAAGCTTGAATGCACGCCAAGACTCCAGAAGTAGCTTCTCCTGCTCAGAAACTGGTCACAAGGCTCTGAAATAGCTAGCCGCCAATGATAGATGCCAAAGCCCTCTCAAAAGGAAGGCGTTTCACTTATTTCCTTCACACGCCTTTCTCAAGGCACAAAACCCAAGGCAGGGCGTACGGCCATGAAAGCAAGGAATAGAATCTCTGAAAGAAGAATCCTTGAAGCTGTAGAAGGACGCCACCAAGAAACCCTCAATTATTGTCAAGAACAAACAACTGCATAAATGAAATCCCTGTCTGCAACTGTAGAACCTCTGTGTGAAGCTCTCAACTGTACTAATTCAGCTGATCTTTCACAGCCTCAAGAGTACTCAACACTGAAGAGTTTTCCGTTCTCCAATGGACAAAATGATCATACCCTGGTCACAAGAGAATGCTCAGAAGAAAATGCACAAGGCAATTCGAAATAGTCAAAGTTATGAGTTTCTATTGCCAGGAAATGCTTTATACCAATTGGCACGCATTTCAAGAAAAGTACGGCCTTGGCAATCATTAAAATATTTTAATATTTTAATATAACCCTTTTCAATAGTTGCCTTTAAAATCTTTGAGCGCACTTTTCAATATTTTAAGTTATTAAAATATTAAAGTCCCCTTTTTGACATTTCTTAAGTGATATAAAATAATATTAAAGTCAATGTGACTTTAATAAAAGGCGTATAAGTTAAATAATTAACTTAATCACTTAAAATTCTGTAATACGCTCAAAACTCAGGATAATCTCGTGCCGTCAGAAGCTGTGAACTCCTGGAATGCAAACGCTCGCTGTGATCCAAGCACTGCCCACTGAAAACACGAACAATCAAACTCTCCAAAAAGCATCTCTGACCCTCTATACAAATTGGCTAGCCCACAAGGGTCCAATAAAGGGCTAACACATTGTTCCCGAGAACTGTCTAGCGAGGGGACATCACAGTCTGCCCTCCCCGAATTTGCTTGTCCACAAACAAACTCAAAGCTGGATGCTGAAGAACACTGTCACTCTCCCACGTTGCATCCTCTGCCGGTAGATCCCTCCACTTAACCAAGTATTCCCTGATGACCCGCCTCCGAAGATGACGCTCTCTGGAGTCCAGAATGGCCTCAGGTATCAAAACTAATTTCCCCTCATCATCCAGGGGTGGCAAATCAATAGAAGGAATTACGTGTTGTCCCAACGCCTTTTTGAGGCGCGACACATGGAACACGTTGTGAACTCTACTGTCCACCGGAAGATCCAGCTCATAAGCCACTTGACCCACACGTCTGACAACTCTGAAAGGTCCATAGTATCGCGGCTTAAGTTTCTCGGAGCCCTTCTTGCGAAGGGTAGACTGCCTATACGGCTGAAGCATCAGGTACACCAAATCATCGATCTCGAAAGACCGCTCTACTCGTCTCTGATCAGCATATTGTTTTTGCTGATTTTGGGCTTTCTGAATATTTTCCCTAAGTGCTCTCATAATATCCTGGTTCTCCTGTAACAAATCACCAGCACTGGGAACTCTACTGTCACTCAGCAATAAATCAAGAAAGCTCGGAGCGTCATATCCATATAACGCTCGATATGGTGTCATCTGGATGCTCATGTGATGGGTGGTGTTGTAACAGTACTCACATAAGTATAACCACCTCACCCATGCCTTCTGCTGCCCTGAACTATAGTTACGCAAGTACCCTTCCACCCATTTGTTGACGATCTCTGTCTGCCCATCTGTCTGGGGGTGGGAACTGGTACTAGGGGTGAGCTCTGTCCCACAAAGCTTGAATAACTCCTGCCAGAAGTTACTCATAAATCTGTTGTCCCTGTCGCTAACTATACTGCGAGGTAAACCGTGCAGCCTGAATACCTCTCGGAAGAACAAATCAGCAATCTGAGTAGCCGTGTGTGTAGTAGTGATTGCGAAAAAGTGTGCATATTTCGTCAATCGATCTACCACCACGAAAATACTGTCCTTCCCTTGAGCTTTTGGCAAGCCCGTGATGAAGTCCATGGATAAACAATCCCACTTCCTCTCAGGAATAGGAAGCGGCTGTAGAAGACCTGCAGGGTATGTGTGCTCTTGCTTGTTCTGCTGACAAACAAGACATTCCCTGACATACTGGAGAACATAGGACTTGAGACCCTTCCAAGAGAATCTCTCCCGTACCTGCCTATAGGTCTTATAGTACCCGGGATGTCCTGCCATGGGTGAATCATGCAATGATCTCAAAACCCTGTCCCTCATCTCAGAACCTGGGACCAATAAAATCCTCCCTTTGTAGATGATAAGGTCATCTACAAGTGAATACCTGTCATCCAACACTGATCCATCTACTATGCTAGAGGCCCATGGGTCCTTAGCATACTCTGCTACTATCAGGTGTCTCCAGTCTTCTGAAACCAGTGTAATAGAACTCAAGTGAGGGCGGCGAGATAAAGCATCAGCAACCACATTCTGAGTGCCCTTGACATAGGAGATGTCAAAATCGTAAGACTGAAGCTTGCTGACCCATTTTTGTTGTCTCTCATTAAGATCTCGCTGCCCAAGAAAATGCTTCAGACTATTATGATCGGTTTTCACAGTGAACTTACTACCAATCAAGTACTGCCTGAATTTGGCCATCGCATGCATGATAGCCAACATTTCCTTATCATAGATACTAAAACTCCGTTCAGGCCCTCTTAGCTTTCTGCTCTCAAAAGCTATAGGGTGTCGATCCTGCATAATAACTGCACCAATACCCTCACCACTGGCATCGCAATGTAACTCAAAGGGTTTAGTGAAGTCCGGTAAAGCCAAAACAGGACACGAAGTCATGAGAAGTTTGAACTTCTCAAAGCACGCTTGTGCTAATGGTGTCCACTCAAAAGCACCCTTCTTAGTCAAATCGGTTAGTGGCGCAGCATGCCGCGAGAACCCACTAACAAACCGACGATAGAAGGCACACAATCCTACAAATCCCCTGAGCTGTGTCAAGGTCTCAGGTGTAGGCCAATCAATGATGGCTCGAACCTTCTCTGGGTCCATGCTGACTCCTGCACCGCTGATGATGTGTCCCAGATATAAAAGCTCTGCCATGCCCAAAGCACACTTGGACTCCTTGGCATACAAGGACTCCCTGTCAAGTATACCCAGTACCTCATCCAAGTGAACCATATGTTCCTCCCATGATTTGCTATAAACCAGGATGTCGTCGAAGAACACTAGTACAAATTTCCTCAGGTGAGGATGGAAAACCCTGTTCATTGTAGACTGAAACGTGGCTGGAGCATTGGTTAAACCAAATGGCATAACCAAAAAATCAAAGTGTCCACAGTGACATCTGAACGCAGTTTTCTCTATGTCCTCTTCTCGGACTCTGATCTGGTGATAACCTGTTCTCAAATCAATCTTTGAGAAGTAGCAAGCTCCATGAAGCTCGTCTATCAACTCATCTATCCGAGGAATAGGATACCTGTTCTTAATGGTTTTCCTGTTGAGCATTCTGTAATCGATACACATTCTAAGTGTACCATCCTTTTTCTTCACCAAAACAACTGATGAAGCAAAGGGTGACTTACTCGGCCTGATGTGCCCCATAGCTAACAGCTCCTGAATAGTCTTCTCAATCTCATCTTTCAGACGCTTGGGGTGCCGGTAAGGAGTAATCATAATCGGTTTCGTGCCCTCCTCCAGCTCTATAATATGCTCAATACCTCTATCAGGAGGCCTGCCTGGTGGAATAGCACTGAATACCTTTGCATGTTTGATTCGAAGTTCCTGCACATCTGGATGGTATGAAGAAGCTTGCTGATCCAACTGTGAAGGCATTAGCTTGCACTCAGCAGCCCACTCTACCATATCATTACGAATCAAACGTTCCATTCTCCGAAGTGAAATCTCCCTAAGGTTGCTGTCCCTGATGGCTTTGAGAATATGATTTGTGCCATCAATGGTGAACTTCATCTCCATGTCACGCAAATTAAGCGTGAACTCTCCTATTGCATGAAGCCACTTCATGCCAAGAACTACATCAGTTCCACCCATGTTTACCACATAAAAATCTGCCTTGAACTCAAAATTGTTAAGTTTCAAAGGCAAGTCAGGTATCATCCTCTCACAATCGAGAGTGTTTCCATCTGCAACCCTCACACGAATGCCTTCAAACTGCTGAGTTTGAATACCCCGTTTCTCTACCAACCGTGAATCGATGAAGTTATGGGTTGCACCTGTATCAAGGAGAGATATGACCCTTTGACCAGCTAGGATCCCACGGAGTCTGAAAGAACCCTCTTTCTGCATGCTGGACATATGAGCCTCCTTAAGTTCTGTTTCCTCTGCAATTTCTGCTTCATTTTCTGACTCTTCTCCATCTGTATCATAGATTGGAGCTCGCTGATCAGAAAAATCAGTCAATGGTTCTTCCTCATAAAACCACTCCATGTGCTTGTTTTGCCCTTTTGGTTTGAGGGGGCAATCATGATTAAAATCATACGGACCTTTGCAGTAAAAACATAGTTTTTTCCTTCTCAAATCATTCATGGTTTCTCGATCTAAAGGGGCTGCAAATTTCTTTTTCTGATCTGTATTATCAGCCTTCTTTGGATCTGATTTATTTTCCGTGTATGATGTGGTAGGCTTCGAGCTAAAAGGCTTACGAGGTGTAGATAGCTCCATGCTGCGAGCTTTCCTCATTGCCTCCTGTAAGGTAGGTGGATCAAATGCTTTTATCCAACCTTTCATGGGCTCGAAAAGACCTTCAATGAATAATATGACCAGCCTTCTCTCTGAGATCCCTGTCACCATAACAGATAGTCTTTGGAATTCACCAATGTACGATTCCAAGCTACCTAACTGTTTCAGCTGTGCTAAATCTCTGAAGAAAAGCTCAGGATCCCTTCTGTCAAATCTCTCTACCAGTCTATCAGTAAACTCCTGGTACGAGGTAATCCTGTCGTGATGAAGAGTAGTCATACCATGAATCCACCAGTCATGTGCTACGCCATCAAGATGAAGTGCTGCAAAACGAATGGCATCCACCTCAGGCATGGGGCGTAGTGTCAGGAAAGTATCCAGTTTACTAACCCAGGCACGTGCTGTAACTCTGCCACTGCCATCATAGTGAACTAAGGTTAGTTTGCTGGTTGCCTGTTTAAGATCACTCTGTTTGTGTCTAGGACGCCTGTCATTCCTGTTCCTGGTGTGCTCTCTCTTCTGGCTCATGAATCTGTCAAAGTTAAGGTGCTCCTTAACCCTTGGTGGCAAATTATCCCACTCATCATGCATAGCCATAATATTATCTGCAAAATTAATTTCACCACCTTGTTCAGCTTCGTCCACTTCCTCAGCATCATCTCTGGTGAACGTGGGATATGTAGCTCTCTCATAGGTGCGTACTGGATCTATAATCCTCTGTGGCTCTCTATGGATACTGCCATCTCTATCTGAATCCAAACTACGAGCTCTGTTTATTGACAAATTCTGAACATTCGTGCTGAGTTGTTGAAGAATAGTTGCAACCTGTTCTTGCCCTGCAACCATGCCTCTAAGCACGTCTTTGGCTTCTCTGTCCTCATCCTCCCAAGTATTCCTGTGAGAACTTCCTCCAGCCCTGTTCGCCATATTGTCCCAATCTAATTCCTCCTCCTGATCTGCAAACGGAAATGGTGGAAAAGGATTCTGGTCGCCTCTTTGATTTCTAGGACCCCCTCTGAAATAGGACTTGCCAAAACCCTCTTTATTTGACTTCATAAATTCTCAAACCCCACAAGCTGGCAGGATGTGTGCTCTGATACCACTGTGATGAGCCCTGTTGGCTCTCAGCTCAAAAACCCTCAATTTCTTAAGTCTTTAAATGTTTTATTAAGTTTTTAGAGAAATCTTAATAGACAGAAGAGAAGGGCCGCAGCATATTTTTGCTCATAAAATATGAATTTGATCTTATTTCTTCAAAAGGAAAGTACAAAATATATTATTTAACACCAACAGATAGATTAAGAATGATAAACATACCAAGAAGGCTCCAGATTATTTTAAATAAATAAATTGCCAGATCTACAGCTGGAATTGATGAAATCAAGCTTGAATGCACGCCAAGACTCCAGAAGTAGCTTCTCCTGCTCAGAAACTGGTCACAAGGCTCTGAAATAGCTAGCCGCCAATGATAGATGCCAAAGCCCTCTCAAAAGGAAGGCGTTTCACTTATTTCCTTCACACGCCTTTCTCAAGGCACAAAACCCAAGGCAGGCCGTACGGCCATGAAAGCAAGGAATAGAATCTCTGAAAGAAGAATCCCTGAAGCTGTAGAAGGACGCCACCAAGAAACCCTCAATTATTGTCAAGAACAAACAACTGCATAAATGAAATCCCTGTCTGCAACTGTAGAACCTCTGTGTGAAGCTCTCAACTGTACTAATTCAGCTGATCTTTCACAGCCTCAAGAGTACTCAACACTGAAGAGTTTTCCGTTCTCCAATGGACAAAATGATCATACCCTGGTCACAAGAGAATGCTCAGAAGAAAATGCACAAGGCAATTCGAAATAGTCAAAGTTATGAGTTTCTATTGCCAGGAAATGCTTTATACCAATTGGCACGCATTTCAAGAAAAGTACGGCCTTGGCAATCATTAAAATATTTTAATATTTTAATATAACCCTTTTCAATAGTTGCCTTTAAAATCTTTGAGCGCACTTTTCAATATTTTAAGTTATTAAAATATTAAAGTCCCCTTTTTGACATTTCTTAAGTGATATAAAATAATATTAAAGTCAATGTGACTTTAATAAAAGGCGTATAAGTTAAATAATTAACTTAATCACTTAAAATTCCGTAATACGCTCAAAACTCAGGATAATCTCGTGCCGTCAGAAGCTGTGAACTCTTGGAATGCAAACGCTCGCTGTGATCCAAGCACTGTCCACTGAAAACACGAACAATCAAACTCTCCAAAAAGCATCTCTGACCCTCTATACAAACTGGCTAGCCCACAAGGGTCCAATAAAGGGCTAACACACTGTTCAGAACTGTCTAGCGAGGGACATCCTGTAGGTATTTGAATATCCTGACAGGTTGGTGGTTGGGTGATATTGCTATAGGGGTGGTATGCATGGAAGTTGTTGAGTAAACAGGTTTAACTTCAAAGTTTTCCCACTATCCTATTCGTCAATGGTTAGATTGTTGTAATTCAGTTCTACCAATCACGCTCGCCAAGTAATATCAATGCTAACTAGTCATATGGATCCATCAAAGCTCTGTGTTTATGGCATGTTGCCATCACTTGTAGCATTGAAAATGCAACTTTTTCTATGCCAATAATTGAAAGCATATAATGCTGAAATCAAATATTGGACAAACTGTTTCAATGGTTTCTATCAATATGGATAAGGATTTGATGTGGGCAGAGGGGGACAAGGGCAGCATCTGCCAAAAAGAGAGCGCTGGAGGAAGGGAGGTGGAGGATAAGAGACATGGGTAGGGGAGGACTATCATGTAGTACTGGTGAAAAAGTGAATGAGGAGAGTCATGTATGAAGGAGAATAAATACATTAAAAAGGGCAACCAAGAATGCTAAGGAAAGAAACATCTGTAGGTTAAGTGATTGGTGGGTAATATTATGTGAATTTGACCTATTGAGAGTATTAAGTACATTGACTTGGGTGGGCTTAGGAGTACGTGCAAAATAGTATGTTGTTTGAGGCTGGAGGGTCTCTTTTAAGAGCTTAGACTTGAATGCAGGTTTTGCTTAGACAATTTTAGGCAATAGTTACTCATTAAAACATCTGATTAGGCTTTTGCTTGGGTCTTGAGACATAATATTTTTTTCCAAAAGGCCTGCCCCTTCATTTCTGCACCACATCTTGTAGCCTATGACGGTGTCCTAAAAATTTCCTAAATACTGGATGCAGAGTGTAAGAATTCTTCCCATTTTCCACTCAAACTTATTTGATAGTTTTGCATCAGTGGAATTGTTTTGTGTGGTTTATTGGGCATTATTTATGATTCTTATAATGTGACAATTGGTGATGTTGTAACTTTGTTGCAAATAGTTAGACACCTTGAAGCAAAGGCCTATTGTTAGACATAGTTGTTTGTCAATGTACCTGTGCTTTGGTAGTATTTTATGATTTGCATTTCTCTTGGAATCTCAGATTACTCTACTTATTCCAAAAATTTCCAAGATGCCTTTCAAAGCTATGTAAAAGTTTAGTGGATACTATAATGATTGCAATAGTTCCCAATTTTCCTTGCCCTAAACCTTGAACTGATCAAGCTTGTAATGACATGGGATGTTCTACATGTCAAAAATGGTCATCTCTTCCATGCTTGATGACAAATCTTGTTTTTCTTTCTGCACTATGGATTGAATTTTATTGTATAGATTTGTCATTGAAGTGAACAAATACCTTCGGTAATCTACTTTTGTCTTGAAAAAGATTTTCACTACAGCATTTTTCTCAGTAAATTCACATGTTTCCAAAATCAATTAATACCACCACTTTTTGCTTCTTCAAATAGCCTTCTGTTTTGAACATTGAGAAGTGTTGATCCCACATCTAATTTCCATACCATTTTCTATTATGACTTTGAAGTTGACAATGAGTAAGGGAAATAACTAAGATTGAATACCCTCTTTTGATCAATAAAGTTGAGTTCCTCAAAAATTAATTGATAGCATGACATTTTGCTTCTTAAAATAGGATTCTATTTTCAATGTTGAGAAGTGTTGATCCCATGTGCGTGTATCGCAACAAATGTGCCATCAAGGAATTTGGTTGCTCTTGATATTGTCATGTCCCTTCCTAGCTAGGTCAGCCTCCAATGCCCAATTTAATAAGGTGTTTTTAAACACCACAATAAATATAAGATTTGAATAATTAATAAATATTTAAAAATTAAATAATAATATATATAAAATTAAATAAAATAAAGTTAACAATTTCAAATTTCAAAATTTAGCGCCCAAATCAGGCCTTGTGACCTATTCCTCCATCAAGTATAAATGCAGATTTAGGGCGCCAACTGGAAGTATGCAAGAATATTTTCATTAACTACAACTTTGGTACTACTGTCACCTTTAGGATGAAAACCCTTGGTGTAGTCAGGAAATTGGAGTATCAACGAGCAGAAATCTCTGAGTTAGTGAGCTTGTGGACAGCCATTAAAGCCAAAGGCTAATTGCGTACTAGATTAGTCAGTGTGCCAAGTTAAATTCATCATCCACAGTGAGGGCTAATGAGCAGCAAACATAGGAAGATCTAGGAGAAAGCGTAGTAAATAGTAAGTGTATGTAAGCTATTCTCCCGTACCAGCCACACACTAGGGTTCAACAGATAATAATCAACAGTAAGGCGCAAGCAATTAGGACACACTACTGACAATCTTGAACAGCTTCAAGCCTCAAGCAAACCTATAGGTGCAAGGGTGAATCTGGTCATATCAACAAACAAATCCCTAATGAATTCCCATGAACCAATCAAGCGCCAGGCATTAATAGACCCTATTGTATCAAATCTAAGTTGAACAATGATTCTATGGCCAGCTGCCAAGCGCAACATACATCAAACATGCATCAACTAGAGCAATTTATCACCCAATGAAGTTATTTCCTGTCGCACCAGGCACTGACCAAGGGAAAGCGAAGATTCCATGCCCAAATTTGAGTTAAAAGGTGGCTGACTAGGTCTTAGTTATCATTTCAACACTCAAGTAGCACATAGGGTATACAATCATGTAAGTTGTAGACTCCATTTCTAACAAGCATTGTGCAAAGTTCAAATAGTTACATCAATTGAAGGGAATTACTTATTGTAATCTTAGATTTGATTGATATATAAGAGACTTCTATTTCCAATTTAAGTTGTAGCAATGTAGTATCCATGACTTCCAAATCTTTACTATTGAATTAGAGTTGTATGTTGTTGATTTGTTTGAAAATCAGATAATAAACTTGTAAAGAAGACCATAATTAAGGAAGTAAAGCACACCATAGCCTAAGGCCCATTACTTTTATATCAGAGCCGAGGTCTCGAGGTTGAGTCTTGCAGAGTGTGGTGGGCCTATGATGCTCCTAGCTGAACCTCGACAAACTTTTCCTCCATTGTGCTTGCGGGCATGTACATGATCCAAATCATGGGGCCAATTGCCAAATGTCCACGAGGGCGCTGACCTGCATTAGCACTCTAGTGGGACGAAAAAATTCACCCTTAATGCTGATGGGCACCATTCACCATCAGTTTGGGCTTTTGGCATAGTGGTCACTTAGCTACTTGCGATGCCCCTAGCTGAACCCTGGCGGACATTCCACCATCATGTTGGAAAACGTGTACTTGATCTAGATGGTGGGGCCAGTTGCCACATGTCAATAAGGGGGTTGGCTTGCATTGGCACTCTAGTGGGACGAAAACCTCACCCTTAACATCGATGGGCATCATTCACCATTAGTCTAGGCTTTTGGTGCAATGGTCGCTTAGCTTGGTGTCAAAGCAAGTAGTACTGCCAATTTGTTGGGTTAATTTTGTGTATGCAACTGAGTTAGAGAGACCAAAGGGCTTTAAAGAGAGAAAAAAATATTAGAGGCAGCCACACAAGAGGATAGCAACAAAATTGGAGGTAGAGGTAAGAAGAAAATGGCTGATTAGGAGGATGACTTGAAGGCTTACCTTAGGAGACAAGAGTAAATGACACAAATGCCCATACAAATGATGCAAAATCTAACTAACATAGTTGAACACACTAGATCTGCACAAAACAATACAAGAGAAGGGAGTAATTCAAGTCAAAATGGGGTTGGAAATCACACTACTAATAGCAAAACCCTAATTGGATCAACGCCCAAACCTTTCTAGCCTACCCTTTTTCCTAGAGCAGAGTCACCACAAGGAGTGGAGGAGCCAAACCAAGCTGCAAATGACTTCAACACCTATCTAGATGAGTTTATGAGACTTGATCCATATTTCAAAAACTAGATCCCATTTGAACAATACGGTAATGCTAGGCCAAGGAGTGGACCAAGGGGAGAAAGAAGACAACCTATGTAGCAATTCAATAGAGATCTATAGCAGAGGATAAGTAAATTGGCACTCCCTAATTTAAGAGGGTTCCAAAAAGATCACTACATAAGCTTTGTCATGTTCCCGAATTGTAACTCCTTAAGATACAAATAAAGAAAATAAATAAAATAATATTATTGGACAATTATTATAAATACAAATATTAAATATTTTCAATAAGTCAATATTACAAATATATAAAATAATAATAATAATACAATTATTACCAAATATAACATTACAACTAATAAGTAGAAAAACTAACGATTTAAATGTTATCTTTCATCGATGGGACTAATCATCTATTAAAATAATAATATATAATTGAAAAGTCATGATCCTTTAAGTGATCTTTCGTTGTTTATAAGAAAAGCCTTAACCAAACGATATGGGATATATATCTGGTATCGGAACATTGTGACGACTTTGATATCACTTATCTCTGCTTTCGGGAGATCCCATTGACATCCGCTTCAATAGCTTCATCACGTCCATATGCACCTGTTCATTGAGTGAAATCGTTATGTGGGAGTCATTGCACATATCGCACAAGTCAAACTTCTCATTGTCGTCAATGCATATACATTGTCAGGTGTATATATATTTATTATTACTTAATATTGTGTTGGGGGTATCGGATATGTCGATATAGTAAAAGGACGAACCGGTGAAGGGAGTGGTGTATGCTGAAGACACGACCTCTAGTATTGCTCGGGCTTCCTATTCGTTGCACGACTTCTTGCCGAATCATCTTGGGCTCAAGTGTTGATTACATCTATTGTGGCGCTGGGTCATCTTATTGCCCATGAACGCAATACAAAGAGGGATTGTTATCATCAGCCGCTGGAAGATACATTCATGCGTTAGAGTTAGAAGCATTCTATCTATCGATGGGAAAGAAAAGGGATGAGCCATCCGCTGGAGGTAAGTATATTATGACTTCAGGTAAATAATTTGATAAGTATATTAAGGGGGCTGCAGCAGCTGTATATCAGAGATCAGGAGGCTTATAAATATAATTCGGTATGTTATGATGTTGGACACATAGGAAGTATATGTAATATATTTTCAGCATTTTATGATTTGTGATCATAAATTGAATACATTAGGATGGTTAAGATATTGAGAATGGGAATGACATATTAACAATTGATAAGCGTATAATTAGAGGTACGTATGTGTATCAGCATTCATAGATACATCATAGATGGTAACACATACCGGATAATATATATATATATATATATATATAACACATAATTTATGACTATCCAATAATGATGCTTGTAGAATTATTGAGACCTCTAAGTAATAATGACTCTTCTTTCACTAGGGTGATAAATGGAACAATAGACTACCAACCTTGGGATCTTGGTTCAAGTGACTAATTCAACTCTATGACAAAAGGTGAGGCTCTCAAGTTCACCATTCTTCATTTGGAGGGTATAGCCCATGAGTGGTGGCATCATGTATTGATCACACAAGGACATCACCACATTGTGACATATGCTAATTTTACATAGAAGCTCATAGATAGGTTTGATAGGAGAGATCTAGAGGTGTATTTCAAGGGTTTGACATGTTTGAGGAATCATGGTTCAATGGAGGATTATGTAGCAAAATTTCAACGAATTTCAATTGTGGTGCTAGATGTGACAAATAGGAGGCTCATGTTCTTATTTATTGAGGGATTATTAGAGTCACTTCAAGGGTTGGGGTGAGCTTTCAAGCCAACATCTTTGGAAGATGTTATCCAAAGGGCATTGAATTTGGAGGATTCCACAATCAAAGAGAAAATCCCACCCCAACAGTGCACCATCAAGGCAGTAGAGGAGACCATTCCACAAGAGTGTTCCACAACCTAAGGAATTACCTCTAGAACTGAAATATTCCCCTTAACTTTTTTCCCCAAATTAGACACACAAACCAGCATCAAACCACTGATTAGCATTAGCTCCAAATGCAAATTAGCATGGAAAGTAACTCTAACCAAGAATGTTCACCAAGATCCCAATGTGGGCGAGGTGATAGCATATGGTCAAAGGATCATTAGGTATAAACTGAACTGAAAGTACAATTCATTTGCTGATGCAGGCATCCACAAGCAGTGGGAATACTCCACTTATTTAGTGGGTGAGATTATTACATTATTAAGGCGGCAAGCCAGCCATTAAATCCTCTCTTCCACTTATTTCGTGGGGGGAAAACAATCCACACAACCACTTATTTTGTGGGGTTAATTTACAAACAAGAAAGATGTTTATTCTAAAACTCAACCACTCAATTGTGGGAGTGTAATCAAGTATAAATTGCAGCAATAAAATGAAATAGCCGTTAGTACTACTAACTAGCTTTACAATGAATAGAAATAGTTGCAAATAAGAGATAAACTTCTAGAATGTTCTTTATCCACACTGGCGGTAAACCATCCAGGGGTTAAAGTGTTTGCATTAAAATTCACAAGTAAATGCAGCAATTAAAATGACTGGATTAGTACTACTAATTCACAGCCTTACAATGAAATAAATTTGCAATTTACAAGTGTTACAATGATAAAATCAATGCAAATGTTTGAAGGATGATTTCTTCAACTCTAAATCTTCTCAATCACCAAATTACAAGCCAAAATCTGAATTGATATAAATCAAAACTCAGAGCAGCATTCAAGAAGGATAGATGACCAACAACCATGAGTTTGTAGGTGCCAAATAATCACCAAACAGTAAGTTTGAAACCCAATACAAGCTGATCATTAATGGTACGGCCCTAGAAAAGGTACGGCCTTCCTAGAAAAATCCACACTTCATCATAAATTCTGATTTTCTGCAAATAGCATCGCCCTTACCACATAAATGGTTAGCTCAAATACCCATAATGAAATAAAATTTACTCAAGGAGCTGTATACAAAAATCATCTTCAGCTGTATGAAAATCAGCAACACAAAATACTGAAAACATCACCAAATTTCTTCACTTTGATGCTCAATATGCACTTCTGCATGAAGCACATCCCCAATAGACCATCTAGGGAACCATAGTTTTAGGCCCGAAGAATGGAGTAAATTTGCTAAGCTTTCCCTTAGCCGAATTCTAGATTTCAAACCAGCAGCATAACTTTGCTTTCCAAAACATAACATAATCAGCTCTTCAAACAACAACAATATATAAGCTTCAGTTGGCAAATGAAGCAACAAGAACTCTTCAAATTCCAAGAAGTTGAATCACTTCAACTTCCAAAAGGGACGCCACCTTTTTGCATTTTACTTTTTGAAATAATAAAATATTACTCAACCTCCTTTAGGCGTCCAACTTCACTTTGCAACAATAAAGCATTTAATAAATCATTAAATAAACAATTGACCCCCTTAATGGCCCCTCTTTTAAAACAACATGAAGTTATTACTCCTAAGCGTGGGGTATAACTGAGAAACATGAAATTTGACTAAGTATAAACTCAACTCATGAAGAAAACCAAAGCCAAAGCCAAACTGAAACTGATGGATAACAAGATGACTTGAGTTGAATTGCTGATGATGCCACTGCCAAAAATAGTAAGTTTACCTCAAAACCAACAGAAAGCAGAACTGAGCTGGAAGCAAGACTTAATGAAAGTGGAAACCCTAAATTCGCACATCTGAGTAGCCTATGGATTTCCGGAAATAGGCTAAATCCAAATGAAGAGCGTAGGGCTAAATTGGGGACATTACAGTCCGCCCTTCCCAAAATTGCTTGTCCTCAAGCAATGCCACCACTCTCCAAGAAAATAGCTTGATCCTTACTATGCCAAGTAGGATCCCAGGGTCCCAAATCCATCTCTGTAAAGACCCACCATGCTGATGCTGCACCACTTTGATCACACAAACATAACCAATATCCCAAGATTGCTCTGTCCTCCCTCCAATCATGTGGCTTAATCTGACAATCCTGAAAAAACTGAAATCATAATCTTGCAGCATTTCATGTCTCGAAAACTCTAAGGAGTTAAAATCTACAATGTCAATGTCAATCACCATTCTGAGAACAAAGAAGAATAATCTAAACAACTCAAAAATATCCTCATCAACATAACTCCTCAAAGCATCAAACCAAATCACAACAGCAAATGTGACTCCATCATAGCTATTTGCAAAGGAAAAAACAACTCTTTGCAAAGTCATAGCAACTGCATCCTCAAAGCTCCTCAAGGATGTATAATGCCTCCTCTGAGTAATTCTAACATATTCAAGAAAATTTCTGGAAACTTCCACCAATCTCTCCCCCAAAGTCTCAAAAAGTTGAACCAAATCAAGCAAAGGTTCGCTGCCCCAAACACTAGTGTAAGAGATTGAACAAAGATGATCACTGGAAAAGAATTTGAACATCATTCAAAATTGATCCGAATCACAATGAAACATCATTTCCCACTTTAGAGGCCATAAACCCTCATTGAAAAGAGATTGTGAAGAGAAAAAATGAGTGTACCAGCTGCCCATGAAGTCTGAAATAAACCAATTAAAGTCTGATTTTAGGAAAATCAGTATACAAGGAGTTGAACAACTGCTGCAACTTTGGAAATCAGTGTTCATAATATGACAACTGTTCATGCCCAAGGCTGGAAACATTCCCTCAAGAAACTCCAACCCATTATTAAACCATCTTTTGTTCAAAGCATCTCTCCAATCCATCAATGGATGAACCAAAGGAACCATCAAATGTTTGGTAAAAATGGGGGCAGCATCAAAGACTCTAAAAATTGGATCCTTATCTCTCCAAACCACCAATTGATGAAAAAAAGGAACCATCGAATGGCTGGTAAGGATGGGAACAACATCAAAGAAACTGAAAATAGAATCCTTGTCTTTCAAAAGATTCCTCTTTCTACTTATAACAATCTCCATCAAGCCATGTTGAGGATTCCAAACATGGATTCCCAACTGAAAATGTTCTCCAATGCACCGGAAAGAGTACACAATACTTCTCCAAGTGCTAATCAAAGCAAAATGCAAATTCAAGAAGTTAGTGTTTTCTTTGATAAACCCATGTAGCCCATCCATGAAAACATCAACATCAATGAAGCACAAAATAAATGTTGTCCTCAATTCCCATTCCCTCAAAAGACTAGGATGAGCCAAAGCATCACTCAACTCAAGAGACAGATTGTCAAGAAAGCAAATAATCTGTTTTGGTCCATCTTTCTCCCAAACTTCATGAGTAATAAGTCTAGAAACTTCACTCTTTGCTGCTGCAATGGAGTGACCAGCAGCTACCTGTTGATGTGTTTTTCGTGACCGCACCAAACAGCGGAACAAAGTTTCCCAGCGGACACCCTATTCCCTCTTGAACAAAGTATTCAACATGCTAAGATTGCGAGTAAGATCATGTTTTCAACTCCAAGGTTCCTTAAATGCGAATAGGCTCAGTTTGGTTGATGTGTTTTGCTGTGTTCTTACGAGGGGACTTACGCAATTGTTCAGATTTCTCACAGTTGGCAGCGGATATATGCTTTGAAGGGGGTCTTGTGCGTATGATTTGGCAATGTAGCTCGTTTTCCTAAAACTAATCAGAAATATACGGAAAGTAAAAGAGTATAAGGCCTAAGAAACTTATATTCTACTCTAAATGCAGGATATGTGGGGCTTCGTTTCGATAGACTTCAACCAAATTTCACCTAGCCTCACGTCGGACAGCCTCAGTAAAATCGGTGCAATCTTCAAAGGGACAACAAAAGATGTTCAAATTATGACTCAACATGCATACACCATCACAACGATGCATATAAGCATACCAATCACAATTGAAGTTAAACACAAGATAATCTCCAGTCGACCACGCAAGGCGAACTTATCATCAATAAGCCGCTAGTGGTATGGAATAAAGCGAAGCTACCTCAATAAAACACCACACATCAACGTAAGCTACTTGCATGAAATTAAGCTACTTGGATACGAAAGGAAGAAGAGACCTTGCTAGCTATTCATGACAAGACAAATTCCACCATCAATGAAAAGATCTATTATCATGAAAAGTGTTACACAACAATCTCCCAAAAGTTTTCAAAGGGAAAACTTTCTTTCTTCTCCACAATATGCAAAATGTCTACAATGCTCTACTCTCTAGTTCTAGCTCTAACTCAATTATGACTCTGATCTAATCTCTAATGAATTACAAATGAGGGGGACTCCCCCTTTATATAGCTAGCCAAGTCCCAAAAGACGGCTAGGGTTACAATCAATAGAGTGGCTAAAATTGTGCCACCTCAGCCCTAACCCTAAAAACTGCCAGAGTAGGGAGTGGTACATTAAATGAATCAAAGATTCCCACTCACTCCCAAAAATAGCAAAGGCAATAAATGCCCACAATCAGTCTTCTAGAAGATTCCGCTTGTAGACGCGTTCACACTGTCCTTGATCTTCTTTCTTGACGTTGCTCTTCAACTTCTTTGTCACTTGAGCTAACACTTAGCCAATTTCTTGCAACTTTTTCTTCCTTCATGTGAAACTCAAAACTTTATCTTCTTCCGAAGGTTGTAATATCATCGTGCTTCTCCACTTCAAGCCATCGTGCTCTGGCCTCAACATTTCTCCTGCAAAACAAGCAAGGAGAAGAGAATTAGAACATTCCATAATATAATCTTAACTTACTTACCTGATTCTCACGCTCTAATTTTCAAGCGTTCATCGCCTCCACGAGCCAACTTCACGTTCAAATTCCTCATGCCTTAGCCAAATTTTCAACCCATCCTCCTCAAGGGCGCATCATCTTTGACAATATTAACTTCAACTGCATCTTCAAGAAATTCATTTCACCTGCTGGAGCTCTGACAACTTTGATTTTATTCATCTCTGGCTCAAGAAGACCATCTTCACGAAGAATTTGAGCAAATTCACCTAGGCAATTCTTTTCAAATCCATCATATGGAGAATTTCACCTTGAAAACACATTTTCTTCATTTTTCCTTAGAAATTTTTTAAATTTCCCTTAGGAAAATTCATCAACCTGGTGCCCATCAAAAATCTTCATCCCAGAATCCTCGACAAGCTGTGGAAGACCTTAAAATCCATTCCTCATCGATGATCTTCAATACCCAGAAGAAAATTTCCTTCAAAACGCGTCGAACTCATGGGTGCACAATCTAACGGGTTCATTTAATTTTCTTGAATTTTGCACCTTAGAAAAATAATTTTCAACAAATTTGATTCTGTTCTTCATCTGTGATCATCCCGCTGCTCTGACTTGAGAAATTTTTTATCAACCCTGTGAAGCTGGCATTCACTGACTTCACCTCTGGCAATTCCGCTCGTGCTTCAAGAAAAACTCCATCACCTCTCCAGACTTAGGTATTTTTCTAAGGGAGAAAATATTTGTGCCTTAGAAAATTTTTGAATCACTTAGCACTTTGAAAATTCTGCCTTAGAAAATTTTATTTGACTTCTTCCATTTTGCTCTGGCGAGAATTTTTTTTATTTCACTTAGAAAAAAATCTTCCTGCAAGCACGTCATACTTAACATATTTTACTTCCATCATCTTCAACGCCTTAGGAAAATTTTATCACTTTGCAACTTCAACGCCTTAGCAATATTTGTCAACAACTTGTATTTTATTTCACCACGCCTAGCATATTTAAATCTCTCCTCTTTGTGCCTTGGGCGCATATTACACTTGCTAGAAGACTTCACTTCCAACGCCTAGGCCACATTAATTTTTAAATTTCATCCCCACACTCTTTATTCACCCTTTTACTTACCTCAACTTGGGCGCATATCACACTTCATGAAGGTTAAAATATTCAATGCCACTCTTAGTCTATCTTGGGCGCATTTTGCATGTGGTGAAGGATGAAACACATTCAAACACTCTTGACTTTTTGACTTTGCATGGGCGCATTTGGGAGAGAGAGAAGAATGAAGCCTTTTCCAACGCCATCTTGTGACCCTTCAACTTCCCTTTCTTGTCTTTACATGCATGCTTTTGGGCGCATTTTGCCATGCTTGAAGGATGAACGCCATTGACCTCTTTGACTCACTTGCATTTTGGGCGCATTTCCACCTATGTGCAGGATGAAACATGTTGACTTGTTGACTTCTTTCTTCCTTGGGCGCATTTTCACCTATGTGCAGGATGGGCGCATTTAGGGGGTGGTGGAGGATAACTTCAACACTTAGACATTTTTTTACCTTATCTCTCTCAAGGTGGGCGCATTTTAGCATGGCTGAAGGATGAAAACATGTTAGAAATTTTTCGAACACCTTGAAGGCAAGTTGAGCGCCTTTCACCTGTGGTGGAGGATAAACTTCAGACTTAGACATTTTTTTACCTTCCTCTGCCAGCTTCTCCATGCCTTACTATTTATAGTAAGCCTCCTGATTTTGCATCTCTAAAGCTTAGAACGACTTGAAATTTTGAACTCTGCATCCTCATGATCTTGTTGTCCTGTCGACACTGCCATTTTTAGCAAGCCTGCTATTTTTAGCCCATTTCTGGAGGTGATTTACTATAAATAGTAACTGCTTGTTTCTGGTAGTTCCACTGCTCCGATTAACTTGAAATTTAAATGAGACGCCTCACCACGCGTGACTGGGCCGTACGGCTATCAACGCATGCACTGACTCTACTATTTTAGCCGCTTCAAATTGGACTTACTTCATAAATAGTAAGTGTTCGCTTGACTTGTACCCCTACCCGCCAGGTAGCCCGGTTGATACCGATCATGGTGGTTTACACCGCCAAAAATTCTCGACTTTTTACTTCTCTCGGGTTCCGGGCGCTGGAAACCCTAATTTGTTTTGCAGCGACAAATGACTTCGCTTTCGCTTCGGCACCGCACCGTACCGCGGATCCCGGAATCGCCGGGAGCGACCGCCGACACACCCGCTAAAAAGAGCAAGTTCCTACCGGAAAGTGAGTATCGGCGCTGTGCATGTCACACCATCGCTGGCTCTCAAAACCCATCAGAATCAACTGGCTACGCAAAAGAAACCCCTACATGCAAACCCTAAAAATAGCCTCAAGATCAATTTCGAAGTGGTCAGTCTCGCTTTTGCATGTTATATCATTATGTAAGGTCTCAAAACCCGTATGAATATGCCAACATGCAAAGAAAAAACTTTACATTCAGCCCTCGAATTTGTATTCTTAAGCCTGACCGCTAAAAATAGTAAGTTGTCCGTTTTCGCTCAAATTTTGCATACGAATAGCCTGACGTGTTCCGAATGCAGTGTGACTGTCGGAATCTCGAAAATGCTGGTAAATTGCCTTGGATTACACACTTACTAAAAATAGTAAGTACCTCGGATCTTGATGAAAATTTACTGGAAGCCTGCTAGAAGCATGCTGACAACAATGTTAGCCTTAATTTTCAATTTATTCACTTTATTCGACCTTGGATTGACAGGGAAAAATGAAACCCTAATTTTCAGACTTGGTCAATTTCATGCTTAACTCACTGACGGGCGCAACCCCTCGAAAGGCGGACATCAGAAAAGAGACAGAGCGGGAGAGAGAGAAAAAAAAAACCCAAGCCAAAAGACTAGAATGGAGCAAAATTTAGGGGGTCCCCATCTTGAATGGGGCGATGTGTGAAAAGGTCACAACACTACCAAGACTTGTTTTATTGACACCTTGAAGCCAACGCTGAAGAAATCTCCTTGAGTCCACACTTCCCATGTGAAGACTTCATCCTTGATTCCACTTATGCTTTCATTATCAAAAGGCCCTGGATGATTACTACTCACAAAACATGGTACACCCTCATAGAAATTATCTATCACCTTATGATTAATCAAATCATGTGAAGATAATGGGCTATTGTTCTCAACAATACTTACTTCATCCCTTTCATTGGTGTCTCCATAGAATTCAAGTACATCTTCTTCAACTTGAGGATGCCCATCATTAGTTGTTGATCCATAGAATGTAGCATAATGAATACCACACACAT
>VDFB02388310.1:0-11546 GCA_007258455.2 Sequoia sempervirens | reverse complement strand
CTTTTCAATTCTCATGTTCCATTTGACAAGGGGAACACTAATCTAGTTCATGCACCCTCTGAGTATATCATACCACTATCCAATCAAAAGCCTATCCTAAAGCCACCATGTCCTAGTCCTAATCCAATGGTCCCTACACTTTCCAACCCATTAACCCCTTCTTTACACTTACCATCCTCTAATCCACTTGCCAATACATCAACTCCATGGTACAAATTTTTCAAAAGTAAACCCATGGAATTGCCTAAATCCACCCCTACACCTCCAAAGGATGTGACCCAAGGGCTACAAGCAAGGAATCAATTGTCGCCATGTCATTCAACACATATACTTGAACATACAAAAGAGTCCTCAAACGCCATGCCAAGTCCTTCAAGTCAACCATGTCATCCACAACCCCTTCATCCAATTCAAGAGTCTCCCTTCACAAGTCCAAGTCACCCTCTATCATGCTCCTATGTTGTTGACCATCAAGAATATGACAAGTCTCTCCATGAGTCATCCCCTTCCACCTCCATTCAAATAAGTCATGAGGTATATCAAGAGCACAATCCTAAACATGCAGAAACATTACCCCCTCATCCACATAAAGATCAACACCAACCCAATGATTCCATTCATAACATACCTAATATTGTTCATGATCAACCTTCCATCTTTGATCAAGACCCTTTTTATGATCAAGAAGACCATGATGATCCTCTTAGCCAACTTTATGCATTCCATGGTCAAGAGCTTTCCACCTCACCCATCCATGATGCACAAACATCCACTTCCCTTGATGAGACATATGCCTCCCAAGCACACATAGAAGATCAAACAAATACCTTGGATCTAAGAGAACACAATGCTAATCAAGATCCTAATGATCCTCCATCACACACAATTGACCCCATTGAAAGTCCTCCATCCTATCCTATTGGTCTTTCCACCCTCATTCATGAATGTTCCTCCTTAGAACAACAACAACCATTATCTTCCCAAGCATTATTTTCTCCATCCAATAAGGAACTCATGTCTAGTGTTCCACCTACACCTAGTCTCATTGTCCATTGCACACTCCAAACATGAACCACCAAGGTAAAGTTCTAGACCTTCATGAACGAGATGTTTTGGAGCCCATCCATGTCAAAGTCCCTCCATGCTCTTATGGCCATGGGCATATACCCCAAGGACAACAACCTAAAGATGGTGGTACTTCCTCCATGCATCCTAAGTCCACTTTCCATCATAAAGCCTATATCAGATCCCTGAAATATATGCTGGCCCCATCATCCTACAAATGTCAAAAGCATGCATTTAGCACTTCTTCACTCATCAACGCACCCATTGCTTCCAACTCCTGATATCCCTCCATCTAATCTACCTCCACTTCTCCCAACACCTAATATCCCTACCATTCAATCCTTTTATCCATTTATCCATAAATACCCTAAACATCCTAATCATGACCAAAAAATGCACATAGTGTATAAACATGAAGCTTCCACTCATTCCACCAAACCCAAGGGATTCAAAAGCAATAATTCCAATGCCTCTACCTATAAAGTCAAAAATCCTAAGGGTTCTCGTGCCTTAGGACATCAATACAAAAATTCAAAGCAAAATCCATCTAAAAAGTTATATAAGCCCATACCTCCAAAAGTAAAGGCCAAAACTAAAATGGTTTGGGTACCTAAGAAAAAATAAATCAAGTCAAATGAGGCATTCACATCACAAAAATTCCAACAATCCACTTCCATCCCACATTCTCATTCCATTCAAAAGTCTCAAATTCCTAAAACCCACAAGCAAAATAAAAATCATAACAATACTAAATCTATGTGGGTACCAAAAACACTTCATCCACCACCTCCTAGGCAAACATCTCCATTGCTTCCTACACCCCATCCACATCAAAAGCTTCAACGTTTATCACCGTGTGTGCAACCATTGGTCATGGTTCCCTTCCATTTCACAACAATCCCACATACCTCCATCTCCCCATCCTTCAACTACTATCCTACATATCTTCCCAACCACCTTCCTATGGTCCATGCTTTTGCATAAACCTATCATCCTCCCTACATAATCCACATCATCATCCACTATTCCCCATCCATTCTTACATAAGTCTTTCATAATCCGCCATCTACCTAATCCATCCCTTTCATGTCATCCCTTACCAACATCTATGAGCATTTGACATGGTCCATGCAATGACATCCATCTAGTGGGACTATCACCTTTCACAGAACTAGACACTTGAGTCCCTCCTATCCATATTCGCCTTCTCCTATCCGTACCAAAAACAAAACAAACAAACAAAACAAACAAAATCAAAAAAGTAAAGAGAACCTTCTATCCACCAAGTAGAAACCCTCGTAAACAAGTACTCTCTGATAGTTATTAATTACTGCATTTAAAACCTAGCAAATAGGCATCATGTGTAGGTTGATCTTCTATGTCCCTTACACTTGGGGGCACAATGTCTTATCTATCCAACCTATCATTTTCATGTCATATCATTTCCATCTTACCTGCCATCTTTAGCTATCATACATACCTATTATATTGAGTCCATTCATCCACCCTTCTTCTTTTGATCTTGACGAGGAAATAGGGGCAAAATGTTGAAACATGTTTTGGATATCTTTTGATATACCTCATCCTTCCAAACAAGCCTATTATTATCCTATTGCCATAAGCTTTGTCATGAAAATCCTAAGTCTTGTACCTAGAATGGGGCATGTTATTCCTATACAACATAGTCTTTGGAAATCACATCCTTGCTCTCTTATGATGCATACATCCATTTCATTCACTATGACTTATCCTATCCTTTCCATCCATCTATCATGAGCCTTTTATCCCTTATCCCATCACCCACCCTTTCATCCATCAATCCCCTTTATCTCCTTGCACCTAGCCTTGGTTTTCCCCTTGTCATTGGTATCTATCACAAAGGCTACTCAAATTTTCATCCTTTGACACCTCCAAATATTCTCAAAAATCCAAAAAAACTAAACATCTCAAAACTCCAAAAAAATCAAAACATTTCAAAAATACAAAAAAATCAGAAAAAGTCCTGAAAAAATACCAAAAAAATCAAATATCCAACAAAAATCCAAGCAATAAAATCATTTCAATCACATCAATTCTTCTATCCAATCATTCAACCATTCCACCAAATCAATCATCTTCATCAAAACCATTGCAACCAATCCACTCAATCACAATCATTCCAATCAAATCAATTCTTCAATTCAATCAGTCGATTATCTAATCAAATCACTTCAACCTAAATCATTCCAAACACATCAATTCTTCTATTCAATTCATCACATCCTGTCATCCAATCAATCATCATATCATTACAAACAGTTTCTTCAAATCAATCAAATCATCTTCAAACATTCCAAGAAAATATCCAAATGCAAGTCAATCCTTAATCCATACCAATCAAATCGATCAATCTTGTCAAATTATCTAATCACATCCTTTGGTCTTGATCCTAATCTTGTCATAAACCAAATCAACTAGTCAATCAATCAATTATCATCATCCTTGTATTGCTCTAGGGATATATTGCTTCCCAACAATGACAACACTATCATCATCATCAATCAATCAATCAATCAATCAATGGTTTATAGCTTGACGGGGGCAATACCTTGTTTGTTTTTGTATCATTTGTGCATGCTTGCTTGCTTGCTTGTGTGTGTTATAATTTTATCTTGCATTTGTATCAAATCCATATCATTCCAGCTAATATTCATATCTTGTGTGTGTTGGAATATCTTTTTGCATTATCCTTTGCATCTAAGGTCACATTATACCTTTTGTGCATTAGGACTTTAATGCTCTAAGTTTACTTCCTCATACATCTAGACAAGGTTGTATTATGCTGGGGCACGAGACACATCATCACCTTGGTCCTTATACCTTGGTGCATAACGTCTAGTGCTATATCAAACATCATGGTTGCTCACTTTCATTGCAGCATAGCGCATCCTTTCATCTCCTTCATCCACATTCTCTCTTGCATCATTCAACTTATCCCTCCTTTATCATTTCATTTCATTTCGAGAGGATACCTGTGTTTGTCCAACCCACCTATCCTCTTGAGGGGGCATCATCAACATCAAAAATTAGAAACATATTAGGGGCAAAAAAAAATTTTTTTTTTCTTTGAAGCAATGCGTTTCACACATCACTTCAAAGAGGGGCAAAGTATACGCATAAAATGGTCATATTATAATCCACGGCAATTAATTAAATATTTATTATTTAATTGAATTTTTCTAAAATCCTCTACATATGATTAAATTTAATTGTTTAATTATATTGTTCATTCATCTTATTCTTCCTTCATAATTAATATAATCTATTTTATTTAATTATTTTCATATAATCCCACTTGATTAATTAAATAAATACATATTATTTATTTAGAATTAATTATCATTTGTTGAATTTGAATTAAATCACGATTTAATTGGTTTGAATATTTGCCACTTTCTTCTATTTTAAATTCTTCTTCTAATTAATTAAATGTTTCATTTAATTAATTTCATAAAAAGATGATTTAATTAAATAAACCTTATTTGGTAAAGGTTCTTATACTTTCTTTCTAAAATCCTGAGAAATTAGATATTTTATTATCTTCTATTTTCTTCTCATATCATAATTAAATATTTTATTTAAATGAGATTTTACCACTTTCTTCAAAATCGATAAAAGCTTGCTTCTTATCACAAACTTTCTTACGCTTTTTAAAAGCAATTAAATATTTCATTTAATTAAGAAAAAGTTGAATATCATCCACAAATAAATAATTGAATTTTTAATTCATTATTTATCAGCTTTAAATCTTTCTTTTATTCTTTTAAAGAAAGATGACTTCTTATCTTCTTATCTTCCCTTCTTTCATAAAAATGGAAAAATATTGTGCCGGGTTTCTTCTATTTTCTCTTTGGTTTCATCCTTCGACCATTAGTTACGCCAGAATTATCCTGGCCGTCGATCGAGCTGACCAATGCGAATCATTCAAAAACTCTATAAATACAACCTCTCACAATTCATTTAGGGGGTTGATTCTTAAGTATCCTCACTTTGTCAAAATTATTCTTAAAATATTCTATCTTTCATCCATCATTCTCCTTCAAACCTTTACCATATTGTTATGCTACAAAATTGAGCAACCAACATTCCTCCAACATTCAACCTTCGAAATCTTGCATCCTTGTGCAGGTGGAGAAGAGCCATGGAGATCAATCAACACTAGTTTGAAAATCGGTTTGCACGTTCTTTGTTTACTATTTTTATTTTCATTCTAGTTTGTACTTCATGGTGCTTGATAGGATTTAATTCATTTATTGTTTTCATTACATTAAATCTGATTTGATTTATTTCCCTATCTACACCAAATTACATAGTATTACAATAGGTATTAAAACAGTAGTGGATGTTGGATTTCTCTTCAACATGAAGCCTCCATGGTTTTGCAAAATATTGATAACGATGATGATGATCTAAAAATGTGAGGGTGTTTGCTTAATTTGTTGAAGAATCACACTAACATGACCTTTCTACAAATTCTCTAGATGAAGTATGAGAGGGATGAAGGATTTTTTATATATTTGTTGATTTTGGATGAATGGTCAGGATATAAAGATGAAATATCATGATCAACTATTAGAGTCTATTTAGAGGAAATAGATTGATCAGTTAACTAATCTGACTAATCCAATCAAGGGAATTGATTGGATAATCAATGGGATTGGATTGAATAATTTGTGGGATTGGAGTAATTAGTGGAATTAGGAAAATAGATTGAGTGATCAATGGACGTGATTTGTTCAATCAAATTGTGTGAGGATGATTAATTAATTTAATAATTAATTAATCTTTGAGAGGAACGTGCAAGATGTATTTGATTTAATAAGCAAAAGTTTATTTATTAATAGACTATGTTGAGTGAATTTGGGGAAATTGAATAATTGATTTAATTATTTTATTTGGAGGAGGTAAAGTAGATTAATTGAATAGTTAATGATAATTATTTAATTAATTTAGAAGAATAAGGTAATATTAGAGACATAATTAAACAACTAATGTTTATTTAATTAATCAGGAGCAATAAGGTTAAATAAGTGATTTTTAGTAAATAGAGTTTAGTTATAGTTAGACATAAAGCTTGGGTGTTGTCATGGGTTTTTGTAAATGATCATCATGATCAGGGTATATATGGAAAAATCAGTGCTGACATTATATAAGGGGTTTGTTAAAAGAACAAAGGGATTTGTAATTAGGAGTATTATAGGTGGTGATAGATATACTAAGTTTGTTTTGTACTTTTTTGAGCTACAACCAGAGGTTTTCTTTCTGGTTATTTCCTGTCGGTATGCTCTCTAGAACTAGATTTTGTATTATTTTATTTAAACATATATAATATATATAGTGGTTTGATGATAGTGAATTAATTAAACAATTCAAGATTATTTAATTAATAGAGGAAAATAGGGTTAATGATGCAAATGATGTTAAAAAGGGGAATAATGATGTTAATGAAGTGAAATGCAATAATGATAATGAAAGTGATGCCAATAATGGAAAATTTTAGTTTAGGATGTGTGATATGCGTTAAGCCATTTTTACATGTCTACATGTTTCCCCTCTTTGATAGAATGTGCCTAATGCATTGTTTCAAAGAATTCAATGTTCAAATCAAGAAAGAAAAAAAATTAATGATGCCCGACTGTGTTGTAGCGGTCAACGAAATGATGGAAAGATGCTAGGCTTCCCCCTTAAGAGGTCGACCGAAAAAATTACATTTTTTAGGTTGGGCTCATGACAAGGTTTGGGAGTAGTTCTAATGTGTAAAGGATGAAAAATTAGGCCTTGGAGGTCACGTTTAAGGTTTAGGGTAATCCAGGGTGCTCAAAATTTAACTAGGAGAGTTCTTAGGGGTAAAAATTAGGGCTCATGTATCCTCATTTGCACTCTCAACCTTATATAATTTTAGAGCTCTAGAGATTCCCTTTTGTGATTATCGATTTGCAATGGCTCTCATTCCAAGTTTGCTACATAGAGCAGATGTGTTATTTCAATTTCAATGGCTAGTCGACACAGGGATTGTGGTATGTCTTCTTTCCATTTTCATTCTCATCTTTTTTCATTTTTGTAATTAATGCTCAAAGTTTTTTAGGACAATAGCGGCAATTTAGGAAAATTGTCACTATTGATGTGATATGAATGCTATATTACTAGGCTAGTTAACTATTATCACTAGAAGTAACTGCTATTATTAAAAAATGAATGTTTTATCTAGTTTGTTTACAATTTCAAGTTCTTGATTTTATTTTCTAGCAAAATTTTGGTGTTGTGGGTTGAATGTTTGTAGGCATTTCTCAAACTACTATATTCATAAGAGCAACTACTATGAAACCTATTAGATTTCATTGTTGGATTTTAGGAGTTGGAGAGGGATTTCCTGGATGTTTTGGGCTTACGATATATTTGCTACATGTCAGAGATCTAGGCTCATAGGGCCATGATGATTGTGTTGGTTGAGAGATGGAGGTCTAAGACCTCTTCATTCCACTTGCCTACCAGAGAGTGTACCATCAATCTCGAGGATGTATGGAGGATATTATGGATCCCAATTCATGGGGAGTTGGTGACATATGATGTTCATAGGGTACCCATGCAATACAAAGACTTTTGGGTGTAGAACAGCTACAAGTTGTGGACTTAAATATTTATTTTACTTTGTCTATAGATGGTGTTGATCCCATGGCCATGGTATTAGCAGGTTTGATTATCAGACCTTTGATGCTTGATAGGAGAGAGAGGATTCCTTTTTGGATGGGGGATTTGCATCGAGTAGATGTTGGAGCATGTGATAGTATTCTCCTAGGGCCTATGTACTAGCTCATTTATACAATGATATTCATGAGGTCATCTACCACAACAACAGTTCCATTTTAGCTAGGATGAATCTCATTTATGTGTGGGCATGGGAGCATATTGCAGAACTACACATCCCAATGGTATAGTTTGATGGGATCCTGATGATCCCTTTTCATACAAGTATTTTGATTACTTGTACTACACATATTTAGGTAGACTCTCATACTGGCGAGGGATCTTTGATGATGTTACAAAGTTTACTTGGAGAACTTTTATAGCATGTGAGGCCTAGGCCAATGAACATGAGCAGTTGACCTATTATAGGCAGACTCATTGGTTGATTGGATGAGTTGAAATCATTCTTGAGAAGTATTTCCTTGACGAGGTTTTGAGACAATTTAGTGAGAGACAAACTTTCCCTATACATGGATATCATGCCTATTTTGGATGCATTTCCCAAGAGGTCAATGTGTGGGGGCCTAGAGCTAATTCAGGGGCAGTCATTACAGAATTTAGAGCACTTGCACCCATTGGATGGGGATGGGCAGTTGGTCCCCCAGATCTAGGGACCACTAGAGATTATGCGCAATGGTGGACCTGTCATTGACCCTTGAGATTTAAAACTCTTGTTGCTATGGACCAATGATTGGATAGGTTTGTAGGATGGTCAGTGTTGCAAGGAGTAGGGGAGATAGACAAAGGCTACAGATTACACATGAGTAGTTGTAGAGGTTGCAATATGAACAGGTGGATGATGGAAAAGATCAAGTATAGGGAAATCAATATCTACAACAACAGGCACCCCAAGCACCTCCCCCACAGAGGATATGGTAGGATAGATTGATCAGTTTATGGCTGATAGAGATTCCAGAGAAGTAGAGAGAGATGGAAAGGAAACTCAACAATAGGCCTTAGAGGTGTACTTAGCCACTATTACAACTAAGAGAGACTAGGCTCAAGTAGAGCAGGATATCTTGAGATAGGAATGGGACTCCAAGAGATAGAAGCATCAGTGAGAGCAGGATGCCTTGATTGAGGAGAGGACATACTATCAAAATCTCTATGAGGCTCAAGTCCCAAGACCATAGAGATGCCCCAGGTTTGGATTTTTGAGCATAGTGATAGGCATAGAGTCATCAAGGGGTAGTCAGTTAGACAACCACATCAGTATCCTCTTCAGCCACACTAGTCTCTTGCTTAGGTCCTGAGGCCACAGAGATGCCCCAGGTTTCGAGTTTTGAGCATAGTGATAGGTACAAAGTCATCAGGGGGCAGTCAATTAGACAACCACATCAGTATCCTCTTCAGCCACACTAGTCTCTTTCTCACAACCATCACATGTCACAACTTGATGGGGAGCAGCCCCCTCCTAGGCAGGATCAATGGAGATCACCTCCTCGGGATGGCCAATAGGGCTAATGTTTCATGATCTTTATGTTTATGTTATTGTATCACAAGCTCTGTTGTAGACATATCTTTTTGTATATTTTGATATCACACATGATCTTTGATGATGTGCTGGCACTTCACATTTTGATGATATATATGAGATATACCATTTTGATGTGCCATAAATGTGTTATGAGATGTTTATGGATGCTTATATGTATATGATAAATGATTTATGATTATATGCTCATGTTTGTATACTTTTCCGATACATTTATATGATATAGATGTATGGATGATTTATGCATGTATGCAATGGATAACGTTATGATGTATGATGTTTTATTATATGATGGGCATGACATGAGTTTGAAGATGTAGGATGCATGTGGTACCAATGACTTTTGTGATGCAAGATGTAGATGTTATCCAGAAGACATGTTAGTATGATTAGAGATAAATAGAAGTGTTAGATGATTGATCTAATTTCTAAAAAATCCATGGATTATGATTATGATGATATGTATTGATGAAATGATTAATGATATGATTGATGCTATACCTTGATGATATGTAATTATATGCATTGACGAGTTTTCTTTTGCTTTCATGGAGGACTAAGTAGTTTTTATCAATCCTTATTGATGTAGCAAATAAACACAATGCAATAGGATATTAATGACCCAGGTGGCTTTGTATCTATTGTGTGGACTTTGACTTTGAAAACAAGGAGTATTCTTGCTCATACTAGACATACAAAAACCCTGTTAGAGTGTGTGGGTGAGAAGTTTTAACACATTTTGGAGTAGTTACATAGAAAGGTATGTAGTACCTAATATGTGACCACTACATGAATTTCCCCAAAATAACTTCCACACATAGAATAAAGCAAGTATTCTCCATGGTAGTATTGCAAAAACATCCAAAAAATAGAGTAGGTAGAAAGCATATGATCAATGCCCCATTCCTTCCTCTCTAAATTCTTATGGGCATTCTTGAGAGATCCTGTGAATCTAACAATAAGATAAACCAAAAAGATAAGATCATAAAAGATAAACAATGTTGTATCACTTGACATAGATGCTTTGATGTTTCATAATGTTACCCATCAATGATGCCTATTGTAGGAACGATTTATCCATTAAGATGCATGTTAGGATGTTGATGATGATTTTCAAAAGGCAGGGTAGTTAATACATAAGCATTATTTTAGTCTAATAATGGTCCAGCCATTTCTTTTCTTTGCTTGTAAGTTTTGGATTTCAATGTTTTCTTTTCTTGCTAATTACATTATCAGAGATTGAATGCGATGATTGCTTATTATGGATGGAAATTTTATTGCAGATAGTTGATAGCAGGGATAGGATTTTTTAGATTTTTGAATTTTTTTGTGATTTTTGAGGTTATTTGATGTTGTTTTTGAAAAGTTTTAGGATACTCAAATTTTTTTGGTGTTTTCAAGATATTTTAGAGACCAAGAGGGGGACCTAAGGGGACTGACCTAACACCTCGAGGGCTCATTGATTATGGACTTTCCTACGTATGCACAAAGATGTATGTTACCTATTTTTCACTACCAGCTCAAACAGGTAGAGCTGAATTGCAAATTCAAATCAAAAGGTACACAAGTTGTTCAAAGTTTCTGCTAAGTACTCATTATTGTGCAATGTTTCGTTACAGTGTAAATTTCAGTAATATTATGCAAAAAACATCTCAAAATGATATCATAAGTTTGCATAATTTTTGTTGTTTTATTCATAATGTACAAACCAGAATCCCACACAAGTTGTGGGAGTAACTCAATTTGATTTTCATAATCAAATAAGGGGTGCATGAAGTAAAGTAGACTATACAACTGAGAATAAAGAAGGCATAGGGTAGAAAGTGATTCGTCATTTCCTAGAATGACGAATCATTGACAAGTTGAGGTCTTCAATTGTGGCTCCAGCTCCAGCTCTAGCTCCAACTCCAAGCTCTGATGCACCTGCAAGGTTGATAGAAGTGTGGTTAGAGCAATGTGAATCAAATCCTATCATATGCCTATGCTACCAACATAAATATAGTATACATTTGATTAGGCATCCATCAGATGATTTCAGATTTCAAAGGCATAAAACTCAAGATGGAAGCATCTGACAGCTTCTTTTATTTTTCTAGCACGTTTGTTCGCTATGCAAGAACATGTTTATTATGTTCATGATCATCTTATCAAATATGTGGAGTAAAACGGGCTCCCACAAGGGTTGAGCTCGACATATCAGGTG
>VDFB02388307.1:0-19993 GCA_007258455.2 Sequoia sempervirens | reverse complement strand
GATTGCTGTTCTCACCAAGGTCCGCCATAGGCATCTGGTTGCGTTGCTTGGCTACTGCGTTGAGGGCAGTGAGAGGCTTCTGGTTTATGAATACATGCCGCAAGGCCCTCTCAGTCGGCATTTATTTGAGTGGGAAAAACACAATCTTAAACCGATGCCTTGGACAGATAGACTCATTGTAGCATTGGATGTTGCTAGAGGGGTAGAGTATCTTCACAGCTTGGCACAAAAGAGTTTCATTCATAGAGATCTCAAGCCATCCAACATACTTCTTGGGGATGACATGAGAGCTAAAGTCTCAGACTTTGGGCTTGTCAGGCTTGCACCCGAAGGAAAATACTCTATTGAAACCAGATTGGCTGGCACTTTTGGCTATCTTGCACCTGAATATGCCGGTAAATCTTTCTTCACCGTATTCATTCATTATAGCATCCGTCTTTATTATTTTTATCCGCATTTTGTTTTTTCTTTCCTTCATTTCCTTGCACAACTAGTATTTGAAATGCGTTCCCTTTTAGTCCCATTAACCTGTTATGGTTTTTAGTGAAAATTTGTGATTTTTAGGACACGATTGACAATTTCTCTTTGTGAATGACCTGATGTTTGTTAGGATTTCATGATATATTCTTGTAGTTTTTGATCAATTTTTTGTGATATTTGATTGTATATTCATTCACATGGTTCTTTGACTAGTGTTTGGTGGGATTTCATAGACTCAGTTTCCCACTTTTTGGTGAGATATCATTAAGTATTCATATATAGTTGTTCTAACTAGTTTTTTGATGAGATTTCTTGAATCATTCACATAGTGTTATTTGACAAGTTGTTAGGGCAGATTTCATTAAAGCGTACATATGGCTCTTTGACTAGTGTTTGGAGATTCCATTAGTATACATGCAGTCATTTAAGTAGCATATTGCTAGATTCATCATGGCCAGTAAATATTTTGAGTCTAAAACATTTATTGTTTTGCAGTAACTGGTCGTGTAACAACAAAAGCTGATGTTTTCAGCTTTGGAGTGATACTCATGGAGCTGATCACAGGAAGAAGAGCGCTCGATGAATCGCAGCCTGAGGAGAGCATGCATCTAGTTACATGGTTTAGACGAATGCATATCAACAAAGAAACATTCAGAGCTGCCATTGATAGGGCCTTGGAAGTTTCGGAGGAGACTTTGAAGAGCATTTATACTATTGCAGAACTTGCAGGGCACTGCACTGCACGAGAACCCTACCAGCGTCCAGACATGGGTCATGCGGTTAATGTGCTATCCCCTCTGATTGAGCAGTGGAAACCAACAGATGCAGAGAACGAGGATTATTATGGAATAGACTTGGACATGACTCTTCCTCAGGCACTGAAAAAATGGCAGGCTTTTGAGAATTCTAATATGGATGATTCTGTAACAAGCATGGACAATACCCAATCGAGTATTCCCACTAGACCAGCTGGCTTTGCAGATTCCTTTACTTCCACTGATGGTCGATAATCCAACCTTATTCTGAGGCTACACAGTATGATATTAAAGCAAAATCAGATGGTGCTTCCAGAATTCTGGTTACGTCCAGAGTGTGAGAATCAGCTTAGGACTTTTGATCCTAGAAAGTCTGTTGAGGTTCTGGTTTTTTTGGGTCAAACAAGCTGACATAATTTTTGACATTTTAGAAGACTTCTCATTTCGATCAGTTGGAAATCTGTACACAAGAAGACAAGCAAGATGATAAGGATAGCTACAGTCACCTCAAGAATGATGCATAATGGATGCATCATGCAACAGGCATCAATGAGGGCTCACATTTGGGAACACGTGTGGTGGTAGCATATTCCTTAAGGCAGGCCTACATTCAGTTCAGTTCTTGTGAATTGTTTCCAATGTAGGTCTGAACTTGTACAGCAATTTCCGTATCCAAGGAGAGTTTTATCAGAGTCGGAATGTGCAATTAGATTGATTTGCTTACCGTTTTATTAGAGTTTTATCCAACTAAAGGTTTATCAGAATCAGGGTAGTGTTTGCATAGATATCAACTCTTAAATTTGTAAAATGTTGGTTACCTCGCATGTAAGTTTGGTACTTTTTGTGCATGTAGAAAGGATAAGTTCAGAGTTCATCCTTAGTTTTGCTTTTTTCTGAATCATCCAACTCTACTCTTGTCATTGAAACCTTATTTATAATAGAAAAATACATTTCATGTGGGTTTTAGTATGAAGGAAGTAATCTTGTTGTTTCTTGTGGGACGGACACAGCAGACAACTACTGACAAGCAAACTTTTCATTTGTCTTATCACATGTTCCTTGAATGCGTGTTCTGTATGCATTTGTCATGCTATGTTCAATCAAACCAGATCATCTGCACATCTCGTGGTCCACATGATAATGGGGATTCTTCTGGCATTATCCCTGTTTTTCAGAGAAGTGGTCCTCTTTCTGAACGGACTTTAGAAATAAGAGATAAAAGCTTAGTTTTTTACAGACTGTTTCAGAGAAGGAATCTTGGACTTATTTAGAATGGAATATGATTGTCAATATAGTGTTAAACTATCTTTATTTTCTATTTCAGTAATTAGGTGGCTTATTCTCTAATTTCAATCGTATGAGGAAATTCTGTCTTTGTGGGGGTGTTGGTGCTGAGGTAATGAGCATCTTCAGCTGAAACATTGTAATTTTGATGAATCAAAGAGGTTTATGTTCTCATATATGAATTTGATTTTGTACATGTAATGGTTGATTGCAATTCTTTTTCAAAACCAAATTACTTGTATAAAATAATGCCCATCTATGTAATAATTTTTTTTGTTTCTTAAAAAATCAATTTGTTTATGAGCATTTAATGTACTAAAAAAGTACAATTTTCAGTTCTTCAACAATTATTTTAATGAGATCGTCAAACCTCCAGCTACATTAAGCTACAATTGCTCTGTAGTTGAGGATTTCTCTAGTATGGTTCAGAGTTTGTTTACACCCTCTTAGTATAGGGGAAAGGACCTAGTTACCGTCCCCATTGAATTACCGCCACCTCCATGCTCACTTAACCCCCAAAAAAAAAAATCACTTTGATCCATTAAAACTTATTTTATTTGAATTCATAATTACAAAACACTACTAGCTGCCTACTAAGTGCAAAAGCAAAGTGAACAATGATTTGAGTAGATTTTAAATTTCCTAATTACAAGGATTTCGAAATTTTATAGCTGGCTAATAATCGGGACATTAGGTGTATGCAAAAGTGATGTCAGTCTCCCTGTAAAAGCTTTGACTCACCATTTCTTTTAGGGAGGTTTGTATTTCCGATGTTGTAGGCCTCCTTTACTTCATGGAGCTTGAAATCTCGGAGCAGTCTCCACTTTGTTTTTGTTTTTGTATTTTTCCTTATTATTAGATAATAGGAGCTATCTCTCTCTTTCATTGATTTTTTTTCTCTATTCCTGAGCTCTTGAAACATATAGCATCATTTTGTTTTTAGATTTTTCTTATTACAGATTTAGGTTGATTTTATTTTTTCTTATTAAAGAGATTAGAGCTGATTTATTTTTTAGCATTTTCCTTACTATTTGTGATTACTAGAGCTTGGGATTTCTTTTTCTCTGTGTGGAAGCTTTTTTCTAGCCACTTTGGAAATTGAGAGCATCATTTGTTTTAAGTAGGATTTTTCTTATTGGCTATGAGATTAGTAGCTGGATTTATTTTTTTTAAGATTTTTTCCTCTTATTATGAGATTAGGAGCTGAATTTTAAAGATTTTCCTTTATTAATGCAGGATTAGAGCTGAATTTTTAGATTTGTTATTTTTTAGATTGTTTCTTATTATTAGATTAAGAGTTGATTTTCTTTTTAAATTTTTTCTTATTATTAGATTAAGAGTTGATTTTTTTTTTTCAAGTTTTTTATTTATTTTGTATCTCATTGAATTTTTGAAATTGAGCATCATTTTGTTTTTATATTTTTCTTATTATGAGATTAGTAGTTGATTTTTTTTTTAGATTTTTTCTTATTATGAGATTAGGAGTTGATTTTTTCTTATTATAGTTTTTTTCTTATTATTAGATTAGGAGTTGATTTTCTTTTTTTTCTCGAGTTGTTTTTTTTTTTCTCACGATTGAGCACTCACTTTGCTTTTTAGATTTTTCTTATTACAGTATATTTCAGGAGTTGATTTATTTTATTTTTTCTCAACAATCGGAAAGCATCATTTTGTTTTTAGATTTTTCTATTACAAGATTATTGTTGATTTTTTTCTTTTTTTTTCTCGTCGATTTCTTGAAACTGGGCATCATTTTGTTTTTAGATTTTTTCTTATTATGAGATTAGGAGTTGATTTTTTTTTAAAGATTTTTTCTTATTATGAGATTAGGAGTTGATTTTATTTTTCTTTTGCCTCTTCAAAGATTTGTAGAACACCACACATTTTTGTTGCTTATGAGGATCCCTTTCTTTTAAGAGATATTTGATTTTACTTCTACAATGCTCTATGTTTAGATGATTATTTTTCATTTAACTTGTTTAACTTCATAATTGAATAGGAAGTGACCTCATAACAAATTCATAAATATAATTTATTTTCATAAATATTTTCTTTTAAACACTTTTAATTTTTATTTTCAATTAATCTTTAATTTATATTTTATTTGAATAATCTTATAAATAAATTTTAACCTTCATAATATGAATATAACTTTGTCTCACCCAGGCAAAATCATGTTGTAATTTAAAGTGGGATTCAATTAAAGTATGGACATTTATCAAAGTGTCAATTGTTAGAATTGAGAATAAATACAAGATGCAAGATCAAACAACAAATAAAAACACCTTTCATGTAAGAGATTGCAAAACAAAGATTTGCTATTCCTCAACAAGAAAATACTTATATAATATCTAAATTATCAAAAAGGATGATAATACAATGAGGGTTGAGTGTTATATAGGAGCAACCTTAAATGATAAAGGGATTAGATCATAACGAGTGTCAACATCACATGCGATGAGATAAATGATTTAATAATAACTCACTTCAGTTAATCTAAAAAAACACAAAAAACACTTAGTTAACATAAAAAAACACTCTTAAGTTTAGCTTAAGTGCATGAAATGAATTAGACTAATAATCAATTAATTATTAGCTAATGCATGATTACTCTAACATCAACGAAAGTCAAATTTTTAAGATATGTTATTTTGTTTTATTTTAAAAAAATTAACTCGAACACAATAGCTATGAATCCCATACAAACAAACAAACAAGTTGAATTCATACAATAGCTATGATTAAATGGTCTTTTTTCATGCAACAAACAAGTTGAATTCATAGATTTAAAGTGAAATATCATAACATTTTCTATATATTTGAAGCTTCAACATTATTACAATACATATTTTTTACAAGGAGGTGATCATCTAATCTTTGTGTTATATACTAAGTTTTAATTGCATTGTAATTGAGGGTCTTTTTGGCATAGTTCAAAGCTTGTTCACCCACTTTCTATGTAGAGGTTGATCACACTATTTTCCAGGTGTATTGCAATTGTAATTGTTATTTCTAGACTGTGATGGATTTGAAATCGAGGATTATTTTGTTTCTAGGTGTTCATCTTACTTTAAGATTAGGAGGCAATTTTTTGGTCTCTTCAGAAGCATATACAATTTTCCAAATTTTAATGTTCATGAAAATCAAAGATGTTTAGCTCATTTCTCTAAAGAGATACTTGATATTCACTAACTTTTAACCAAAGGCCATGCTTCTATAATACTCTATATTTGGAAATTCACCTATTTTTATTCACCGTGTTTCTTGTTTAAAATTGAGTAGGAAGTGCCCTCATAATATGCTTATAGATATGGTTTGTTTTCATATACTTTTTCTTTAATGCACACTTTTTATTTTGTTGTTTGTTGAGTTTACTAAAGATTGTGCTCACTCTTTATTCCTTATTTTTTATTGCTTTTAAAATTCCATAGATAAATTTTAGCCTTCCATGGACATTAATATCATCTCATTTCACTTGCAAAGCACAATCATGATTTATGGTAAATTGTAATTACAAGTAGAATTTTGTTAAGGTATGGACACTCATTAAATTGTAATCAAAAGTCAAAAAGCATATTTACATGACCTATGGGAAATCGTAATTAAAAGTGGAATTTTATACAGGTATGGACACTCTTCAAATTGTAATCAAAAGCCAATTTTTCTTAGTGTATGAATGCGCCCATATTTGGTGAGCTATCATTTTCTTTAGAATATAAATCCTATGTGAAATCTACAACCCATTGGTGAAATGGTTGATCATAAGGACCTTCATGCTACTTCTCTATGCAATGGCTTTAGAGCTCAAACCTTATGGGCTTTGCTCTATGCTATGGTACTAATATTCATCCTTAGTACACAACTATTTTCATGTCTCCAATCTACTATCTACATATAAACATTTTATTATCACTTGTAATGCAAGAACAAAAGCAATCCAAATGACCAAAATAAACTTATTGTTGCTCCAAAGTTGTGATCATCTCTATTTTTTATGCATTTTATTATCTAAATCTTCTTGAAATATTCTACATCCTTTTTGCATTTGATTAAGCATCAAAATAGTCCTTGTAGTTGGATCAACTTCAACCTATCAACAATTAATACTTGTAATGATGAAAATTGCATAATTTGAACTTTCCCCCTTTGTTTTGGGCTTACTTTTGACTTGATTATCCTTTTACCCAATGATAAGTGTAAAAGTGACATGTTTTTGCTAGAAAGATGACACATAACTTGATCATTACATCATTCCATGTGTAGTCCAAGAGAATGGTCTTGATCCTCAATTTATCCATTTCCCACCTATATTTAGATCCACAATTTGACCAGGTGGCCTAGGTCAGTTGAACAATTTGTAGAAACCCATAATTTTTCAATTTTCAAATTCAAACTTAGGACTAACCTAACCTATACTATTAGTCGTTATGGGCCAACATGAAGTGTGAAACATTTTACTTGCCACCTTTGGAGTTTCATTTAAGGAATAACCCAAATTATTTTGACTGTCTAATAAGAGTATTCAAGATACATTCATTGGCATTGTCAAAACATTTATTATTGCATTATCTAGCTAAACATATTAAGCTTCTCTACATGATTATTTGCTATCTTTGATCTTTGTTCATATATGTTAAACTGGTATCCTAAGGGTTTGAAGAATGAAGAATATACCTTGTCTAACTAATTCCCCAAAGGTGTTCCTAAACACTGCCTACTATATAATATAGATCCAGGGCATTTAAGTGAGCCAATTATAAAGTATTTGACTTTAGTAGAGTTTGGATCCACATACCAAAGTTCAAATCCATGGACTTAGGCCAAATATATAATTCACATAGATTATGAAAGTGACCTAGGTAGACAAGCATTGAAATTTTAAACTCCAAGGCAATTGTTTGGTCATCCCTATTTTTTTGCATGTTGTTGAAGCATCTTCAAACATTTATCACATCATATAAGCATTAGACCTTCAATTGATTACATTTGTTTTATTCATTTGGTTTCTAGTTTTATTATAGTCCATTACTCTAGGTAGTTATTGATGCCACCTATTTAATCTTAGGGTAATTATCTTATTATTATTTAATTACTATACCTTAGGGTTATATGTAAGAATATAATTTTTCTTCATTTTGATGAACCCCTTTATTTTCATCTTCTAATTTATGATATGTTTTGTAGACTTGATGCTATCATTCTAATCCTCTTTGACCCTTGATTTGTCATTGTTTGTTGTCTAGAATTTATTTATGCAAAGATACAATTGAATCCCTAATTTACCTTTGAGAATGAGTTATCACCTAAACCCTCGTACGACTTTTCATTCCATTGATCAAGAGACCTCCATTGAGGTTAATGATAATGCATAATCAAATTTTGATCATGATACACACGTGAATAAGCAAGATCTTTCTCTCATTGAATAATTACTTTTTAAAGAAATTGCTAATGCTAATTTTATATAATTAGTTGAACTATTTATAATTTATTATTTAGTGTACCTAGTACAAACATTCTTCATGGAATCAGTATTATGACAACCTCTTCTAGTTCTTTACATGACGTTCCCTTTCACTCATCCTTCTTCCATTGTTCCCTTCTCTTTTCATGCTAAGCTAGACACCCTCATTGTACCTACCTCTCATGTCACACTCTATTATACTTCCCACTTCTCATGTTCTTTCTCCTAGTACCATTGCTACTCCTACTAGTATCCCATTTTCTTCTCACACCACTAGTTCCATTTCTTATTTTTCTACTATTTCCATTCCTTCATCTCACCTTACTAGTATCCCACCCTCCTCTTTACCTCATAATATTGCCTTTAATCCCAATAGTTCCATATCCTTTCCTCTTGTCTTTATTCCCTTTTATAATCCCTTTATTGTTGCTTATGCTATTACTACCAACACTATCCCTATTTCCACCATTGATGCACTATTACAAAAGCTATATAGAGTTGACAAAAATGTCAATTCCATGCATAAGAGTTGAGAAAAAACTTGATTCCATGTATAGTTGGCAAAATTTTATTACCTATCCTCCAACACATCAAACATCTCTTGCATTTGAAATTGTAACCTATTCGTTACTTATTAGTTTTATGACACTTCACTTTGAATTCTATCATGCTAGAGGTGGTCCTAATACTCATTTGAAATCCTTTAATGTAACATGCTTAGACTATGCTTATGATGACAAAATATTGACTAAGTTTATATAAATACACTTCAAGACAATGTTATTAAATGGTTCTACTTTGGTTTCTAGCTCTATCAATTCTTTTGTTCAACTAGTCACAAATTTATGTAATTGTTTATGAGTGAATAGGGTTTAAAAAATCCTATTAAATTCATACCAACAAATGTGGCAAGAGGAGATACAAAATTGTGATTATACATTTTTCTAAAGCATTAAAATCATCATGGAGACATACCATTACATGTATATGTTCTTTACAATCCATTACTAAAATTTACAAGGTGTATTTCAACATTTGTAATTTAGATTGACAATTTTTGATTCCCTAGAACTAGATTGAGGTACTTGCAAACCAAAAAATGGCTCAATAACCAACCCTTTGAATGATCAACAAAATTATATTTATAGAACTTGGTATATCGTGCCCAATTTACATGAACTAATCTTGGGATGATGAGAAAATCACAAATGGCATGAGGAAACCCTTGTCCTTTAGATTGTTTTTATCTTGCATATTAATGGTACCATTAGGTTTTTGTGTGTATACCAAGGAAGAGCCCATGTAATCTATTGGAACGGTGGCTAGGAGATGACATGAGGACCATTGGGGCTAAATTTTCAACCATCATAATTAATGGTTTCATGGGCTTTCATCTTATTTTTCTATCACTAGGAGTACATGTGAATGTATGCCCTTAAGATGAACAATTACTTTTGGGTGGGAAAAAACCTTCTAAAGCAATTGCAATGTCAAATCAGGTCAATAATGGTGACCTAGGTCATGTAGGGAGGTAGGTGGGAGTGAACAATACAAAACAAAGGATTATTAGAGTTTTAAGGATTAGGGTTAGTGATACCTCGTAACCCATACCACTATTAGTGATTGAGTTTTGAGTGTGTGCATACTTCATGCTCAAATCAAACATATAAGGGTATCCTTCCATCTTCAAATTTGAAAGGATATATGAAGGAATTTATTAGAAATTAGGGATTGGAGATAACAAGGAATTCATCTTTTAAGACATGCAAATGAGAATAAGTCCAAAATTATGATCTTTTTAGGTGTAATTGATCTTTCGAAGGAATAGGGACATAGTTTCTCAATCTTATATCCTTAAGTGGAAGGTGAGCCGAATTGAAGAATTTTAAGGGTATGCCTTATATCCCTCAAATCTTGATTGGCCAAAGGTTTAGATTATTACAATTGTTTAGATGAGCCAAGGAAGCCATATGAAAGATGGTTGGTATATCTAGAATTATTTTCATGGGAATCATTATGGAAATTTCCACCAAAGTCTGTCCCTTTGTTCTTTTCTTTAGTTCTAGTATTATCATAAGTAGTTCAATTTTCATGTGCTTCATGTGCTTCATAGTATTCATGATTATTTGCACCTGATTGGGTTCTTATGTTCTTAATTATTCAAGTTTGAAATCACTTGGTAATTTAGCTCTTGATTCCATTATTAACTCTCACCAACTCAATTATTGTTAATAGTTACCAAGAGATTTCATGAGGTTCTTGCATTCTTAATTATTCAAGGTTGAAAACTAGCCACATAAAAACCCAAAGTCCATAGTTAATACTTAGTGACTCAATTACCAATAATTTTTCTCTAACCTATTATTGCTCAATGTAATTACAATGCAAATGGTTCTAATGGAGTGACTAAATAATAATAATAAATTAATAGAAAATAATTACAACAATAGTTAAGGGAGTTATAATATAAAATTAAGTCATAAAATATAATTATAGTGATAAAAAAGGAGATTGTAATAGAGTGAGTGGATAATATAAACTCTTTCATTATCTTCAATTATTATATTAAGAGGCATAACTATAATGAAAACAAGGAATATTTGTAATGGAGTGAGTGGATAAAAAAAATCTAATAATAATGTCTTTAAAAAGCTTCATTTGGCTAGTCAAAAATAGTAGGGGCAATGAGATATAGCAATGTCCTTTCCCTATGCTCAAGGATCCTTGATAGTTCCCTGACTGACACTTGAATCTTTAGTTGACTCAAAGCTTGAGCCATGTCAATTAGTTGATATGTAGGTAGATTAGAAGGGGGGGACTATCACATCATAAGTATTAGGGATGAAAGGCATTACCTGATCATCAACAACAATTTGCTTTGTATTGACCATTTCCTTAACATCCTTTGTTACCTTTTTTTAATCTTTTGTTATTTCATTTCCAAGCTTTTGTTTGGTTGAGGCATCAACAATATTTTATTTTAGGAAATATACTTCTTGTAGGGGTGAATTTGGTAAATGGATATTTTTCCTAGGTGGAGACTTCCTTGCAAATATATTAGTTGTTCTTTTTGAATTGCAATCATTTTGTTTTCCTTTATTCAACTGTATAGCTAGCACATATAGAGCAGTTACACCTTCATCTTTATCTTTGGCACATACTTTCCTATTCCTTAGCTAGTAGTCAATTTTTACTTGTATGACAACTTCGATGAGAGCTTTAATAAACTCATTAGAGGGATTTTCTCTATTATACCTCTGTCACACTTGTTCCTTGAGCTGCTCAAAATATTTGTTTGGTATTTCATAAGGAACATGATGGCCATCATAATCATTTTGAAAAAATTCCTCAACCTCAAAGGCATCCAGCTGATCCATGTTGGCATCATCATAATACTCAGGTGTACCTTCACATGTGTTGTTGAAATATCTTCTCTTTGTCAAGTGCAACTACAACAACACACATGGATTGATCATGAGGAAAATAACATGTCATACCAAAATGAATCTTTCTTAAGATTCACATGATCCTTCCTCAAGGGATCAAGGGTGTGTTTCTCTTTGTACCCTTTATTTGAGTTCCTTGGTACTACTTGTCTATCATTTCCTCCATGTCTCTTTGACCAATCATAATTATAAGGTTTATTATGCAACCTTTGACCATCATTAAAATGTGTAGGAGAAGCATTAGAGGGCATACCTTTTTCATTTTTTGCAACCTTAAATGAGAGATCCATCATGGCTCTCATCAACTTGTCTAGTTTTTCTTTAGCAGTGAGATGCTTGCTAGAAGTTGTTGCATTTGGTTTGAGGAATATTATAACAACTCTTTTGTTATCTTTCCTAGAGGCTTTCAAATTTCTCGTTATGTTGATTTCCATTATATATGCTTCCCTCAAGGTCTAAGGGTTCTTATATCTCAAAAGATAGCCCAACTTTGAATCAAATGCTCCACAATACAAAACAAGGTACATAGGCTCATTTGGCCTTATCTAGGGAGGCACTTTCCTCATTGTCATAATGAACTCGTTGTTGAAATCAACAACTGGGTAAGAGCAAGAAGATGAGTCCATGAAACGTGGAAGTTTTTTCCTTAGGAAAAAAAATGAAATCGGCTTGCAAAAAATGGGATTCCATTTTTGAAAAATGGGATCTCGTTTAGCTTCAGGATCCCGAGCCTAAATTCTAAACATAAAAAATAGGATCCTGTTTATTAATGGGTCTTGAACTGGCATTCGGGAAAAGTGATCCTGATCTTTACAAAACAAGATCCTATTTTTAAGTGGTATTTATTTTTTAAAATAAATGAAACTCATCATTTCTTCAGTGCACGGGATCCTGACTTTGCATAGCAGACAACGACCTCCAGGTAAGCCTCCACCCCCATTTGTTTTGCTTTTTTCGTGTTTTTTTGAAATTTTTAACACAATGATAGATTTTAGTTTTTTTTTCAATTTATTTAGTGTTTTATGTATTTTTGTTTACCTGTAATAGAAGAAATGTTGATTTGTAGAAGAAAAAGAAAAAAATGAAATGAAACCCTCAAGATATTGAATAGAAATGAAAAATCAACCTTAAATCGTATCCTAAGAAAAAAATTTAGCTTTTGAAACCTAAATTGTTCAATCAAACAAAAAGAAATTGCATTTGAAAACCCTAAATTGAAAGGAAACAAAAAGAAATTGCATTTGAAAACCCTAAATTGAAAGGAAACAAAAAATTGCATTTGAAAACCCTAAATTGAATTGAAATAAAAATTGCATTTCAAAAACCCTAATTGTTTATTGAAACCCTAAATTGAAATCAAAACAAAAAGAAAGCATTTGAAAAACCCTAAAATTGAAATGAAACAAAAATTGCATTGAAAACCCTAATTGCTTCTTGAAATCCTAAATTGAATTCAAACAAAAAAATTTGCTAAAACCCTAAATTGAAATCAAACAAATCATTTTTGCATTTGAAAACCCCGATTTCAAGCTCAAGAATATTTTACGATGGAACTTAAATTCATTTGCATTGCTTAAATGTTTTAAATTTCATTTTCATTATATGGAGACAAGTATGTAGGCATGCTTATGGAAGAAATTATTCGATAGATTTAGGTTGATACATAGTAAATTAGGGTCCTTGATATCGACAATGAAATAGGATTTGATAAATATTATACATTTAAATGTGTATTCATTAAGTTAGGGAGATGTTTCAAGAGACACAATCAATTAAACATTATGAACATAGATATAATTAGATTAGAAAACAATATATGTTAAACTTTACTTGTGGGACTAGTGGATCCTTAGAATTGATATAAATTATGTGTTTGCAGATTATGCTCAATTATGTGTTTCTATTATGAATTATGCTTAATTGAGTTAATAATATGGGCCTTATGCATCTATTATGATTCATACTATCTTACAACATGATACTATGCCATAATATGTTACAATTCAAACCATTATTGTTAAAAATTGAGTAGATAGTTAAATTTCCTCACTAGAAGAGTAGAGACCTCAACATAATTTTATGATCACTTATATACTTATATGGTAGTGATATATATTCTATTTTTATGGATCTTCAATGAGTAAACATATGTGTGAAGCCTAAGATCAAACCCATGTTTGCAAGGTATCTAGCTAGAGCATTATAAAACTTGGTCAATAATTATATGGGAAAATACCTCCATCATAGAAGTAATCTAAGGAAATAGCCAGTCTATTCATAAAATCAAAAATATTCATAAACTAATGTTCTTGCATATGTGATGAATCTAAAATATTAACCCCCTTACTTGTCATCTTATTACCCTAAACCCTAAACCGATGTCTTAAGGGGTCCTAATATGACATTTCTTAAGGGGATCAAAGAAGTTCTCAAAATTTGGTGAAGTTGCCCAAGGCAACCAAATTTAACAATAATAAGATCGTGCAAGATTATAATATGAATGAGATTTCATGAGAGGTTGGTTAGTCGAAACAAGAGCCATCTCAATCAACTTGTTCCACAAGAAAATTTTGTTCACTAACTTGCAAGTCCATTATTCCAAGGGCCACCCAAACTTCACCCTAAACCCTAAACCCTAAACCCTAAACCCTAAACTCTAAACTCTAAACCCTAAACTCCTAAAGAGCCCATTTTGTCCTAGGATCTTAAATGAAATTTGGTTGCCTTGGGAACTCCACCAAATTTTATTCCCTTTAATCCATGTCATTTTGTCCTAGGATCTTTACTACATAGACTCTTAAGCCATCCTATTACCCTAAACCCTAAACTCTAAACTCTAAACTCTAAACTCTAAACTCTTTAAACCCTACGTACCCATCATTTTGTCCTAAGACCTTAATGAAATTTGGTTTCCTTGGGAAAATTCACCAAATTTTATTCCCTTAAGCCATGTCATTATGTCCTAGGACCTTACTACATAGATACCCTTAAGCCATCCTATCACCCTAAACCCTAAATCCTAAACTCTAAACTATAAACCCTAAAGCATTCATTTTGTTCTAGGACCTTAATGAAATTTGGTTTCCTTTGGCAACTTCACAAAATTATATTCCCTTAAGCCATGTAATTTTGTATACATAGATCCCCTTAAGCCATCCTCTATTAATACATAGATCCCCTTAAGCCATCCTATATTAATAGTTAATTATATTTCCATTCAACTAACATGCCTTAGACATAAATGAGGCTTACACATTTTATCATTTGTATTCAATTAGGCCATTTATATTGAATGGTTTAAGGGTATTTCCTAAACATGTATCTTACATTTTGAAATTACAAATCTAATGCAAGTTCACTTATATCTTAGAGATCACATGGATCAATTCAATAATATTTGTAATCCACCTCCACGCCCTCCATCTCCACCACCTTCACCTCCATCTCCACCCACTCCACCTCATAACCCCCAACCTCCACCACCTAAACCTGATGGTGCAAGCTTGCAAGCACGAGTCAATGTTGATGTTAGATCCATTCAGGATCAAATCGACATTATTCAAAATGAAGAATGTATCACACCACCTTTGAGGATGATTGCATCTACGATGCAAAATGTTGTTGATGCTATTAGGGCTATGGATGGGATGTTAGATGAGCATTGACGATGGCTAGAGGAGAGGAGAAAGTTCGACTAAAAAGGAAAACACAAACTTAAAATGAAGAGATGCAAGAGAGAGTCAGAATATCACCCTATAAATTAAGACAATGATCTATAGTGATGAATTTATGAATTTGGTTGGATGGATATTTTTAGTGATGAATTTATGAATTTGGTTGGATGAATTTTTTTAGTGATGAATTTATGAATTTGGTTGGATGGACATTTTTAGTGATTAATTTATGAATTTGGTTGGATGGATATTTTTTAGTGTTGAATTTATGAATATAATAAAGTTTATAATGATGAATTTATAAAAGTATATTTTATGACTAGACTATCATAATTTTTCCTATTGAAAAAATGTAATTTATATGTGTTAGACATAAATGAGCTTTTTGTGAATGTTTCAAGTTTATTTTTTAGTATGTACATGTATTAAAATTACATAGTTCTAGATATTAAATTTTGAAATTTGTATGTACACATAGTTTAGTTGAATGATGTATGCATGCATTATGCATCGTATTGTTTATTTTAAATGTATGTACATCTTAAATTTTGAAATTCGTATGCACATGCTCAAGTTGAATCAATGTATGTATGTGTATGTATATGTATGCACATCCTATTTAAACAAATTTGCATGTACATTTAAAATTTAACTATTTCTTGTAAAATTTTGTAAGTTTGTATGTTAATTTTGTATAATTTAATGTAGGTGAACACTTATATAGATATCATGGATCAATTTGACATTGATGATATCATTAATCCACCACCTCAACAACCTCCACCTCCACTCCCTCCACCTCCCCCTCCACCCCCTCCACCTCATATCCCACTTCCACCACCTGTTGGATTAGATGAGGCTCACTTGCGAGTACATATCAATGAAAATGTGGCATCCATTCAAAACCAAATCAATGCTATGCAAAATGAGGAATTGTTTGCACCACATGTGAGACATTTTGCATTTGCAATGCAGAATGTTGTTGATGCCATTAGGTCTATTGATTCTGACTTAGATAGGCATTGACGAGATAGAGAGGAGATGAGACAATTTTATGCAAATGGTCACTCATATAAACAAATTTTAGACCTAAAAATAACAAAATCCCATCTAGAACCTTATTTTATCGACCTTAATACTCACCGGCCCATTCCTACAACTAAATAGATAGAATATCCATGAGGTGGTGTATACATCCATAGATGAGTGCACATTTTTGGGATAGATGGTGGATGGTATTTGACAATCCACCACACGCTAATCTGGAGGTCCCATTATATTTTTTGAGGAAACTATATGTAGAATTTTTTCTAGCGAAAAAGCCTAATTATTTTGATTTTAAATCATTTCAGGGTGTTGGTGGCGGCATGCCACAACAAAGGTTAAGGGAAAGGGTTGATCTCCAATGCCCCGTGCATGTGCAACCCCTTGTTTCTCCTCTTGGTCCTGCCATTCCCACACTATGCATCAATGTGCAGTGATATCCACATTAGGATCCCTGAGTATGCTCGCAGGAGACCTTGATCAACATGCTTTTGTGATAGCAACTAGGGAGCCTAGAGACCATGATGATGGAGGAGTGTTTTATGGAGTTAGTCCTAGAACCACTCCACGAGTGTTGACACCACATGTATGTACTAGTTTCCATCAGCTATGCTATGGACCTGATCAGGCCACACCCAGTTCGGGTGGACGTGGAGATTCTGGTGGATCATCTGCTCACCTCAGTTCATTCACATAATTTCTTATTGCAGAGCATCACCCTAAGGATAGTGCGACACAAGTATAAATATGCATCTACATGTTGAATTTATAAGAATTTTACTAAACATATATATCAAAAAAAATTGCAATACATTTTAACAATCAAACTGTTTGGTGTAGATGACACTAACAATAGGGCAATCATCTGCACCTCGAGTATATGTGTCGACACCAGTCGAAGTCGACAACCCTCGTGGGGTATTTTGATTTCAATTTTTTAAATTATATATGAAATAATTTTTTAACTTGTCTTTTTAATTTATAATTCAATCATGAACATATGTTCTAAATATTTATGTTGGTTCAGGGGACTCAATCGACTTCCACATCGATTCCACCTAAGGGGTTTTTGAGTGCTCATCCACTGTTGTGCGTCTTAGATTAGGGGCAGGTACATTTATATTGTAAATTATTTAACTTACATTATTATAACTTTACAATTATGAAAATTTTGAATTTAATATATATCAAATGTGCATGTACACTTGCAAATATTATAAGCGAACTAAATGTCTATATGTATGTCTAGGTTGACATAACAATGAGAATGGGGATTAGACAAACATTAGATGTGGCGGCTACTCATGAGGCATCTAAATTTTAGGTTGTTTAAAAAAGTTTCTACACAAATGTGCAAACTTGAATATATATTTTAACCTAATTCAAGTATACATGCTTTAAATTTGACCTTATAGGACTTTGTTACTGCCACTTTTTTCCCTGAATCAATCATAGTTACACCTCAAGGAGGACATGCATAACAACTAGATATCATGGTAATTTAAATTTTTTATTATATTTAAAGTCAATTACAAATTATACATTGTGAATAACTTTAATTAAATTTAAAATTGAATATATATATATGAGCTCATACATGTTAAATTCTTTTTCTTTTATAGCATGAGACACATCTTGTAGCTGAGCATGTACAAACAGGTCATGGAATAGAGGGTGCACAACCTCTTACGGTACAATTTAAATATGATAAAATTATAAATTAAATTGAATTAAATCATTTTTATTTGTAGACTTTCATCTAATTTCAACTTTCTTTCTCTTGTATATGTAGATTGATTCAAAGCATTTAGAGGTTGGTCCAGGTGCACCAGAGCATCTAGAGCCATATACTATGGTAATTTAATTTTATGATGAATTATAAATTAAATTATCATTAAATCATTTTTAATCGTCTTACATCTGATTTCATCTTTCCCTTGTACATAGTGGTTCAAGTCATCCGTGTAGTATGCATGGTGTGAAGAGGTCTCTTGATTATAGAGACGATATGAGTTAGAAATGATTTCATAGGTTGTATTTGATTATTACATGGACTACATATTTGTTTTCTCATGGACTTAATATTTTGTTTCATGGACTTTATTTCATGGGTTGTACTCTGATGAACTTAATATATATTGGTTTCATGGAATTAATATATTGTAAATGATGGACTTTATTATTGTTTAATTTTAAATACAAATATGAAATTAAAGTTGAAATTAATAGGACATTTCAATATTTGTACTCTACAAAATTAGTGATCCATACATGATATACATTCAACAATTAGTGATAATTAGTCAATGTTCACTTATTCGATTCATGTCCTAATAGGATGTCTTAAGGGGTCCTAATACATAGTTATCTAATAAAATAAGAAAATAAATCATAATATACAAACAAAAGCAACCCATTTATATACCACAAAGGGTGAAATTTTAAGAAATAAACAATACCATACAAGATTAGAGAACAAAAGCATTTATAAATTCTATAAACTAAACATAAATACCAATCAAAATGCAGCAAGTTTTTCCAAAAAAATTGTTCTATAAGTATACACCATATTTCCTAGTTCTTTTACAACATAAAATTAAAGAACAATCATACAACTTAATTATCCAAAAATAGGCTAAAGTTTTGAAATTAAATCATGTACTCCCGTATTTACAAATCATGCAAAGTGCTAGAGAAAACTTAAGAACACAAAAGTCCACTTGACCTCATGTTCCACAAAAAAAACTAATTTATAAGCTGTCAAAATAAAAAATAGCATCCAACAAAAATACTACAGCCTTCTTCATCTACGTCCACCCTTTCTTCTGGTACTATGTGTTGGAATGGGAGTCACATCCTCTATCAAAAGAGACAACTAAGGTAATCTACAAGTTTCCATGTAATTGGCATCATCCTAAACCAAATGATTTCAAAATACAAATCGAATAATAGCAAACATCTTCACCTATGGACGTCTTAAGGGGATGAAATTCTTCAAAGTACATGTCTCATATTTAATTGCAATTGATATAATTAACTTAGAATTTAGGATGACTCATCATAATAATCACATTCTATACAATTTAAATAGTGTCAATGTTTATTTAATTCATGTCATAATAGGATGTCTTAAGGGGTCCTAATAGGATGTCTTAATGGGTCCTAATACGACGTCTTAAGGGGATCAAAAAAGAGTATAATTAAGTATAAATATTAAGTGATATAAGCAAGTATTAGACTTTAGGGTGACTCATCATAACAAATGATATAATTAAGTATAATATTTAGGATATGTCCTAATATGATGTCTTAAGGAGGTGTCTTAAGGTGTCCTAATACGTCTTAAGGGGATCAAAGAAGTTGTCAAAATTTGGTGAAGTTGCTCAAGGCAACCAAATTTAACAGTAATATACATGTTGTTTAGTGATTACACAATCAAATTTAAAGTTTCAAAGTAGGGTGACTTATCATAACAAATGATATAATTAAGTATAATATTTAGGGTATGTCCTAATAGGACGTCTTAAGGGGATGGAATACTTCAAAGTACATGTCTCATATTTAATCGCAATTGATATAATTGATTTAACAATAATATACATGATATTTAGTGATTATAAAATCAAATTTAAAGTTTCCAAAGTAGGAAAACATGCATTTTAACAAACAAAAATATATAGGACATTGATTTTGATACATAAAAGTATAGAGTATAATTGTGTATGTACATGTATACAAATTTGTACAAAATGTTTAATTATGTAAGTATGTATGTATATATATGTCAACTCAAAACAATGTTTACAAAATTTGGCTATGCCATCTCAAGAACATTTGAAACTTGTG
>VDFB02388306.1:0-13125 GCA_007258455.2 Sequoia sempervirens | reverse complement strand
ATTTCCATGATGATCCGTATACATACCCATATTGTTAGCTAATTCTCTTACTGAAGCAATTTTAAAATTACTAAAAGAAAGCTAGAGTTTCACAAAAGTTTCTATGTTATATTTTTTTGACAAAAACACCAATTTTGTGGCCCCCTTTCGAACCCCTTAATCTCTACCATTTTTTTAAAAAAAAAGTAGTTTAGAAAGTAGACTCAGAGCATTATGATCCTTTTTTTTGTTTCATCTCAAAATTTTGAGTGTAACTATCCTCAATTTCACGTCCAAGGTCATTATTTCCTGATTTCAAAAAGAAAAAAATGGGGCCACTTAAGACCCCTTTTTGGTCTCCCATCTTTTTCCACTTACCCTCCCCTATTGTTGTCTCTATAGAGTCTTCTAGCCAACTTATTAAGGATGTGCAAGATTCCTTTGATGTTAATAGTACTAAAAAGGATAGTTTCGAAGAATCAATTGAGTGCATCACCAAGCTCTTTCATGAATCACCCATCCCTACCATCTCATCTAACTCATCCATCCCACCCACATCCATCCACCTCATAGAAATGGATCAACAAGTGTCACCTCAAGAAAATAACAAGGATATAGCTCAAGAATCAAAGGTGAGAGTTCCTTTTACAAATGGAGATACAAAATAAAAAGAATGCAAAGAAAGAAAGATCAAGAATAGTCCTTTAGTCAAAATTAAAAGCTATTGGACAAGTCAAAGATAAAATTAAAAGTCAAGAATGAAAGTAAGAAAAATTATTCCTCTTCATCAAAAATAATTGGGGGCATCTATCAAAAGAATGAAAATAAGAAAGAAATTATCTCTAGCTATGTCTTTTCATCAAAAATAATTGGGGGCATCTATCAAAGTAGAATGTCAAAGGAAGAGCTTGTTGATCCAAAGTATCCATTTTCATCCTTTTCACAAAATCCATACACTCTTCCACATCCATCCATATCTGCTCATTCATCATATCATTCAATCTCCCTTGGTGACATTCTTCGATGGACCTTTGACGATGACCCCTTCATGTACTATAACTCATTGGTTGCCCAAACTACTTTTTTGTGTGATGACCCATGTAGTGTGCACATTAGGAATCATTCCCTAGCTCCCTTCACCTGTTGCATCAGTCATCCTCCTCATCCATCATCCACACCCTTCATTTAAATCATATCCCTTCATCTGACATGGTCATTTAGATATAAGCCCAATTGGTTGGGTCTGTACATCATGGGAGCAACATATGGGTTTGGTGCTTATCAGTTGTCTACTCCTAAAGGTGAGTTGTTACTTGATCCTATCAACAACATGCACCTTCATAGATATTATACCTAGTTCTCAGAGTATCCTTTCAAAAAGTCAAAAAATATAAATAATAATAATAATAAAATAGTAAAGAGAAATAACTCGTCCAAAAGCGAAAACCACTTTAGTGGTGCTTTAGATAAGTACCATGGTGAAAACTTGGAAAATAGGTGCCATGTGTAATCAATCTTTGCTCCTCCACCTACCATTATTCTATCTGATTTTTCTTCTCCCACCCTCCCTATGCATATCATTTGTCCATAATAAATCTTTTTCATTTTTCTCATGGCCTGAGAATCATTGGCACTTAGTGTCCTTCGCCTTTCATATCTATAGGCATCCATTTGCCTCTTCACTCATAATAACTTGGTCTTATACCTGAATGGGGGAAATTCCTTGACTTATGTCTTTATGGGATCCTAAACACAAAATCAACCTTTAAAACATCAAAATCCAAAAAAAAATCTAAAAACATTAAAATCCAAAAAAATTAGAAAATATTCAAAATCCAAAAAAAATCATAAAACATTCAAAATCCAAAAAAAAACATAAAACCTTCAAAAATCCAAAAAAATCATAAAGCATAAAAAACTACAACAATAGAGTCAAATTCAAAGTTTGTGTCAATCCAAGTTTAATTGAACTACGTTGTCTCTATGCATTGCTATGTAGGAAAGGCCATCTTTTGATGAGCCCCCAAGGCACTAGGTCAATCCTTTATGGTTTTGTTGAGTTGAATCAATCATGATTTGCATCTTAATAATGAATCATTTTTGGTCAAAGTCAGTCGAACTATGATGTCTTTGAGTATAACATGGGCAAGGCCATCAATCAATGAGCCCTTTAGGCCCTAGGTCAGTACTTTAGGGTTTGTAAAATCTATCTTGGTCTATCATCATTGGTCCTATAATAAGTTGTCCCTTGATAAGAACAACACTTCAAACACAAATAAACAGATATCTAAACCAAATCTTGAATCAATAGATCAATTGCCTAATCATCAATCCTGGTCAACTCAAGTCTTATTATTTTTTCTTAATTAGGATGTGTCCTTCCTAAATTTGGTCCTTTTTCAACCTTATCATTTTCCTTATATAGGATATTCCTTTCTTGAAACCACACATGATCAATCAATCTTGTCAATTGGTCAATCCTATTAGTCATCCATTTGGTCAAACAATCAATCTTGGTCAAATAATTAATATTTCCAATCAATCTATTTGGTCAAATAATCAATCAGTCAACATTATCAAAGTTAGATTCTGTGAGAAGTGAGAACCAAGCTAGGATCTGATGTCGATTGTAGATCACATGCAACTTCACTCAACAAATGATCGAAGATCAAAATAGCGGAATGAAGAGAAATCTAAAATGAGAGAACAATGGAGACAAGGAAAGAGAATTTGAGAATACTCTCGTGGCTCTCACTGAACAATCACTGAACTAGCCAAACTAGATAAACTAGGTGAACTTGTGAAGGTGAGAGGAGAGTGCTCAATATATAGAAAAATAAGGGGAAATACATCCAAGAGGTGCATTAACTCCTACTATCCATAAAAGGTGGGAGGTTTCACCTACTTGGGAAATGCCAAAACATGTGGCATAACCTCCTCAAGTGAAGGAAAGAGAAAGGTGGCACATAAAGCCAAAAGAGGGTGAGAAACCCAACTACCCCATAAACTACTCAGGTAAATACAAAATAGTGGTTATGAGAGGTGGCACAACAAACCAATAGAGGATGTGTAACTCAACTACCCATGTGTGGGGAGAGAATGACACATGTAGCCAATGTATTTCACCATGTGTCCTCATATTACCACATCTAATAAACCTAATAAAGCTTAAATAATAATGTGTAGGAAAAAGAAATACCCCCTAACATAAGGAAAATAAAAAACCTACACTAACACCCCGCCTTAAGCATGGCTTAGGTGGGTGAAAAGACACAAAGATGGGTCTTGACTACTAGGCCATGTTAGGTACCCATGTACAATGATAAGACCTCTCAAAATATGAGAAAGAGAAAACCCATAGGAATAAACTCCTCCCCAAGAGAGAAGAAGAGAGACCATATAGTCCCCCAATGTAGAAACTCTTGCATTGTTGGTGAATGCTCAACACAAGAAGTTGAAGATGATCCAAGATCATTGAATGATATTCCTCCCCATAGGAAGAAATAAAAACAACAATGTATGTAGGATATCTTCCCATTCCTGAAAGGAATATGTAGGAAGAATGATGAAAATGTATGATGTCTTTGAACTTTGCTTAGGTGTCCCCATGTCGATATTGAAAGCTGTCACCATCAAATCAAGTGTTCTAGGCCACACTATAGAAGATGAGAATCTAGAACCTAGTGGAGATGGATGTAGAACAAAATCTAAAGAAAAAGGTGTCTCCTCCAAATGCTACTCAAAAGTATCCACAACCATGTCAAACTGTGAGGAATGATCATGTGGAGAATGAACAAGAGGATCCAAAGGTTCCTTCATAACAACTAAAGAAGAATCAACTTCATCAAAGAGAAGATGTATGTCATGAAGAATGTCTCCCAAATCTGAAATATGTGACTCCATAAACAAACTTGCAATGCCTATCAAGTAGTCATCTGAAGTATCTATATCTGGAAGATGATGTGTATCCTATTACACTGAATTACAAGAAGCCATGAATTTAGCAACACAAGTATCCTTAGAAGCAACAGTAGATAAAGGAGAAGGAATGCAAGGCTTGATAACTAGATCTGATGTGAGAATACCAAGATTCAGATAGCCAAAATTCTTCTCAAAATGAAAACTCGCACTAGAAGTGTGATCAATAACCAAAGGATCAAAATCATCATTAGGTGCAAAGATTGAAAAGGTATACAACTAAGATGCATGATCAACCACCCCAATAGCAATTATCTCTCTTCTCTCTAAATCTTTGATGATAATTGAATTGGACGTGAATTCCACATTCTTCCCTCCTCCACCATGAGCATCCGGGAGATTGAAAGAAGATTATTTTCCAAGGAGGTACACACAAAACATCATTGAAGCATGCCATCCCAATATCACAATAGAACCCTTCCCTAATTACATCTTCATAAGTGTTGTTGCCCATCAAAATAGGGTGGGTATAACACAAGGCTCAAAAGAAGAGAACATAGGACCGTGAAGAAGCCATATGATGAAGTAGTCTGTAATCTAGGAGAGTCATTTCCTTTATTCAGCATCTGTAGCACAAAGAGTTTTTACCTTTATTTTTCAACTCAAGAGTAAAACTGCATGAGCTTTATCCAACTAGATCCTAATTATAGGGAATGTGAAGAAGAAGAAGTAGAATCACAGACATTCTAGAAATAGATCAATGTTATCTTTCTTAAGAAGATGTTTTAGTTAGTAGCAAAAGGATCATCAAATGGAAAAATAGGCCCTTAAGTGGAAAAAAAATTTAGAAAAACAGAGTTAGGCAAACTTGGACGAAAAAATTTAAATAAGCTATCTATATTATTCTAAAATATGTGAATAGAATCTATAGAAAATTGAATGTTGTTTCTAAACCAATAGCTTGCAAAAAAATAAAAAATCTATTTGAGAAAATTCCTGAAATTTCAATGTAGTAGTAATTAAATTTCTAGGGAAAAACAAAAGTCAATCTGTTGATGGTGTTTTCTATACAACAACAACTCAAACAAAATATGGAAATCATATCTCTCTTGAAAGATAAATCTCTATCAGCAAGCCTCAAGAGATAACCCCAAGGTCTCTAATGTTAGGTCTTGACAATGCATAAACAACTCAGTGATAAATGTGAAAATGTTGGTAATCACAAAGGGACCTTACTACAAGCAAATATTGAATCCTTAAATTTATCAGATCTAGCAATATGGTGATACTTCCAATCCTAAATCTAACTTGAATGATAAAGAAATAGAAAAAGATGAAGGTTTGAGAGACTTCTAAATTTAACACTAACTCTAAGATTAACAATGCAAATGACAAAGCACTTGAAATGGACCAATCCCTCAGAAAATAATTCCTACTTGACCCACATGGATCTACAATCTTACATAAATAGTGCAATCTTCTAAGGCATTAAAGATTTTCAGATCATGAACATTCATGCAAAACAACCCTATTGCAATTGCAATGAACAAATAATCACAATTGAAGTAAGCACAATGAATGTACAGTCCAGGCTAACTTTGCAAACCAACTAAAAATCAGCTAGCTGCAAAAAGTATGGACCAGGGATCACTGCAACACCTCAAGTATTAAACCATAAACATCATCAAACCATTTAACATTAACCTAACATATACCAAATAAACTTAAGCAATTCAAAAGATAGAATTTCAAGAACCATGCAAGATAAAATTCAACACAAGGAAGGAACCAAATCACAATGTCTTTATTTGCATTAAATCACCCACAATAGCAACAATTCTAGTCTTCTCTTACAACACTTGCTTGAAATGATACTAACTCCTAACTCTAATTCTTGATCTACTGCTTAATTTGCTCCAATATCAAAACTATCTAGCCCTTACAAATGAGTAAACACCATATTTATAGAAACCCCCCAAGATATGTCATCCTAACTAGGGGTTTATAATAATGAATGGGCTACAAAATGTCCACCTGATGAATTCAATTAAATAAAATATGCATTAATGTATATATCTATCCGTGTTAGCCAAGGGGTAACAAACACTTTGAATTTCCTCTCAATAGATTTAATTTCATCCCTTGCTTGTTTGATGGCTTTATTCCATTCCACCTTAAGATCTTGATATTTATAAATGACAGTGACATAGGTGGAGGCATCATCCAAATGGTGACTTGTGATCAGACCATCCTCAATAGAAACATAAACCTCATTCCACCATTTACTTAAGTTTTCCAAAGTCAAATGTTTGGGTACAAACTTCTTCCTTCTAGTCATAATCTCAAAGAATGAAATGCATCTACTATATACATCGTTCAACACATCCCCTACCTACTTTATTTGCTTGTTGATTCTCTTCAAAACCTTTTGCTTGATCTGCAGGGATTCATACCATTCCCAAGGCTCAGAAACTCTTGCAGAAGAGAGAATGCCATCACTCACCAACTTTTCTTCTATATACTCCATGATGGTCATTAATTTATGGAGAAGAAGATCTATATCAGATTTGTCCTATCCCAATATATTCTACAATCACTCAGAGGACATATATGCATCACCTCCTATTGACAAAATGCCTTTAATCATATAATCTCCTCATTGCCTAATTCCCTACAACCATTCATGGGTAGCTTGTGTAGATTCCTTAATTTTTTTGATCTTTGAAAATACCTCCTTAGGCAACAAGCCCTCAGGATTTACCCTTTCACCTCCTACTGCTTGCAATGGCCTCATCAAGTGTTGCACATATTTGTATACATCATTAAGTTGCTTCTACAATCTCTCTTTCTCTATGGTTTCCTTGTCTAGCCTCCTTAGAATAGCTTGCGCAGACTCCTGCAATTTTTCCTTCTCTTGATCTTTGCCAATGGGTCCTAGATTGAGAGTCTGAATTGTATAATCCTGAGAAACAACCTCCCTTTTATCCTTTTCTGTAGTAGGGGTAGTAATGTGAATTATCCGATTATCTGCCTCATCCCTGGTAATCTTGGAAATCACCTTAGCTTTCTTCCTTGCCTTCCCTTTTCCAATATTTTCCAACAATTCATCCCAATTCGGAGGGGTGTCATCTATGACTACTTGCTTACTCCCCAACCTGTCATTGAGATAACTAGGAGTAGATACATCATATTGTTGCCCATCTTTCCTATCTTTCTTAGCCTGATCCATGGAAGGTTCAATAGCAATAGTTTGCACTACAGGGACCTCTTCAATTCTGCATTCTTCTCCACTCTTTTTTGGATTTTGGGCTTCACTCTGATCTAGTACTTTAGTCACAATTTGAATTGGAGAAGGGGGCCTTTTGTGTTCCTTTTCTTCTTCCATTGGTTTCTCCTCTCCTTCTCTGATTGGGGAATCTTCATAACATACCAAGGGAGACCAAAGAATACTGGCTAGTTCAACCTCTGCACTATGGAGATTCCCAACATGGAACTCTTCTGCTTCTTCACCCTTATCTGTCTCCTCACCAACAATCTCTGTCTGCCCTTTCCCTTCATTATTCAGGCTCTAAGCTAAAGATGGAGTAGATATGTCTACCTATTGTGTAGTAGGAGGAACTACAGAAGCATCTTCTTTCATTAGAATTTCCTTTAGAGAAGGAATTCTGGCCTTCCTAGTATAAACTTGGGTTTTTTCTCCAGAAATTTCTATTTTTACCACCTATGGGCCAACCCCTTCTTCTGCCTTTGAAGATTCTTTCTTCTTTTGGGACAATCTTATTATTCTTCTTCTCTTCAGCACAGAAACACTAGCTTCATATCCCTTTTCCTTAGGTTCCTCCTCCTAAGTAGAGGTCTTCTCCTTAGAAGTAAGATTCCTTCTCTTAGCACTAGGCTTCCTTTTCTTTTCCTTCTTAGGCTCTGCTTGAGCATCCTTGATCTTGATCTTGAAAGGAGAACTTACCTTTTCCTTTCCCTTCGGGTCTAGATCCTCTTCTTCAGAAGTGGAATGGGATTCCAAATCTCCCATCAAATCATATGTATACTCTTTTCCTTCATTATCCAGCTCCCAAATCTTATGCTTGATCCACAACTTGGTATATTTAATTATAGGAGCATTGATTTGCTCCAACTCACTCTTTTCTTTTTTTTAACCAATCAATATTAGCTATGGGCTTGTCTTTGATGGAATCATAGTCATGACCTTGGATTACATCTCCATCATCATCAAGTTGGTCAGGGATAGCTTTGATGCTATACAATCTCACTACATTGGCTGGCAATTTGGAGAACTTCTTCCAGACTTCAAACTCATCCTTGTAATTTTCCCAGTAGTCATCAATGTCATCCTTGTGGATAAATTCCCTAGTGGCTCTCTTTTGAGCTTCTCCTATCCTATCAAACCTGGGTCACTTGGAGTGGAATGCCATACCTAGAGTGCTCATTTCTTCCTTAGAGGAGTGTGCTATGATCATGGAATGACAGGCCTCGTTAACTCCAACCCTCAATGGAAAGTCACCTCCTAAACCAATTTTATGCATGTCTTTCTTCACAATATCATCAAAGGATGAAATTTTCATAGTTACCTCAAGAAGTATGATGTGGTTTGTTGGATATCTTGGTAACCTATAAGAATCCCTCTGACAACCATCAATTCTAATGTATGAAAAGGTGGGAAATTGTATAAACCATGCTCCATATTTCTGTATCAATTCCTTGGCCACATCAGAGACCTTTACATGCTCTTCCCCTTGCAATAATCTTGTGATGTACATAGTGAATGCATCATTCACCCTCCTGTAGCTTGAGTTGTCCAAGTGCAATTGGAGATAAACTTCATAAATGACATCCTGGCCAAAGATCCCTCATGTACTCAATCCTTTGTATGGATGGAACCTTTCCAAAGCATAAACCATATAAGAAGTCGTGAAACTCTTAGTTTGCAAAACATTACACAACTTCTCATGGATCCTTGCACTGATAATGCCTTCCCAATGATAATCTGTATTTTGCTCCATCCTTACTATGACATAAAACATCCAATTCTCAAACACTCCTCAAACCCATCACTCTGCTAAGGAGAGTGATTGCATCATAGTATTCTAATCTGAACTTAGCTCTATGCAACTACTTAGGTAACTTCAAGAAGTGTGTCTTAGGCTTCTCCAACCAAGAGTTGATGAATTGCAAGGATTTAGTTGTATCATCTGTATAGTGTCTTTTGGCCACATCAAGGTCCAGACCAACCACATGAGATCTTTTAGGCATATCAAAGGTCTGAGCCATTGAGACAGGAGAAAAATTAGCAAGCATCCTTCCTTGTGGACTAATTATCCTCTGTGTACCTGAATCATAATGCCTAGCACACTCTAAGACTAACTCATAACATCGCACCATTGGAGGGAAGCTAGCCACATGCGCTAATCCAGATTTCACTAGCCTGCTAGCCAATAAGGGGGGATTCTACATTGCCATCCTTGCTTTGAACTCTTCATAATCCCATCTCCCAACATTAGTATTTGCTACTTCTGACCAAATGGAAACCATCTTAGTCTCAGGAAGCTTACTTTTCATATCCATCTTGATCCTCTTGGCCTTAGAGATAGCAACTCCCTCGTCAGATGGATCCATTACCTTTCCCTTAGTCCTCCCAACAACAACCTTGCTTGATTCAACCTGCATTAAGCCAAAAGACCACAATAAAGACCCATCATAGCATGAAATCCAAGTTAGTCCATCATAAAACTACATAAAAATCTTTAAAACAAGCCCATGATGAACGCAATCCCTTAAAACCTCTCAAAGATTACTCCTTTTAAAGTTTGGGTTTTTAATTTGCTCGCAGAATTTAGGCTGGAAAGGAATCTCAGGAAATTCCAAGCCAGATAGAATTCAGTGAAATAAGCACAAAATCATCCAACATTCATTTGATCAACCATCGTTAGTTAAGAAAGAGCATGACACATCTTTAAATAACTCAAATTAACCACATGATGCCCAATCATCAACTAATAATTCATGCTATCTCATAATTCTTCATTTTCAGGGAAATTTCAAAAAATTCCATCTGGGCAGAAATCCACGAAAAATGACAAAAATTTGCAAATTTTAGGAAAATGAAAGACCGAAGAACTTTCGGTAAAATCCTGATGACACGGAATTTCATGAAATTTAGACATGTTCATCGTTTTTGGGCATATTTTTGGCAAATCAGTAGAGTGATGGAAATTCGAAGATTTCCTAAAGTAAGGAAATTCCATGAGGTGCTCAAAAACCCAAAATCTTTGACTTCGTCAGGATTTTTACTAAGATCAATCAAACAATTAAAGGATTGGGGATTTGGTCTTAGATTCAATTCGTTTCAACCCAAATGGAGAACCTTAGTTTCAAATTCATTCAAACGTGACCCCCAAGCAATGAGAGCAGTAATTTCAAAGAGAAACCCTAAGAGGCTGCCATGAATGCACAACTTGGAAGCAACTCAACCTTTCAATTATGCTTATCCTTCACAAACTCTCTTGCAACCTTACTAAGATAGGGCAACTATCAGATTGGATGCTAAACAACATGTCTCAATTTGCCCAAGACATGATTTATCAAAGATCGGGTTTCTCAGTTAAACCATAACTCATCATAAAAGATCCTAAAATTAAAATAAGAATAAAAAAAAGAAAGGATTAACCGCACTGAATCACAACCAAGCAGAAAGAAAGGAAAGGTGAACCACATGAAGGGGTGTCAAAGAAAAAACTAGAAACCCTAGCTCAATCGCCAAACCCTACCATATCAATATTCTGACTCACAACACATACACACAAACCAAGAATTAATTCAATTCATTCATTAAAAGAGAAAGCATCATGTACATACCATGAGAACAGATAAATTGAAAGAACATAAGCTGACAAGAAACCCCAAAATCTGAGCAGAGTGCAAATGGCTTCTAGAAAACCCAACTGCAACAATTGATTTCAATTCCAAATGCACAATCTAACAATAGCACTTAGGAATCAAGCACTCCAGATCAATCTAAAGCAAGTCATAAAACTTTAATGGCATAAAACTCCCAAAAATTGATTTAATACCTAGCGCGGAAATCATACAATCGAGCATTAATGCAGTCGACAAGATAGGCCAAATCAAAACCTGGGAATCTGACAGGGCGATGGAATTTTAGGAAAATACGATCCATGCGGAATTCCGTGAGGTAAGAGAATTTTTGGAAAATAGTGCAAAAGATCAGCCATTGGGTTTTCAAAGCATCTGGGGAATTCTATCCAGAGGGAATTTTCCCAAAAAGAGCCAAAAACCCGAAAGGAGTTTAGAACATTATATTTTCAAAGTGCTTCCTAGAAGGGGGGCATTTGCACAAATAAAATAATCGTTCAAGCATGCACTAAGGCAACAAAACCTGAAAGAAAACCAAGGGCCAAAACACCAAAGACAAAAGCAAAAGAGGGTCCCTGCTTTCAGCGGGGCGTGTGTGCAAAAAACTACACAACAAATGGTAACTCTGCTAGGAAAATGCTTTAGAGCATTTCAGTGACAAACTGGAATCAGGAACCCAAAATCACTGGTTTCAGTCCTTACATTAGGTCATCAATCTGGCCGAGTTTCAAAAAATCAGAGATAAGCAACCCATTCTTGTACTAGGGTCAAAGTGTGTGCATATGTATTCATTCCCATTTTTAGCTCAGAGCTTGAATGATGAAGGGAAAGGGAAGACATAGGTTGCTGGTGAGGAGACAGATCAGGGTGAAGAAGCAGAAGAGTTCCATGTTGGGGATCTCCATAGTGTAGAGGTTGAACTAGGTAGTATTCTTCGGTCTCTCTTGGTATCTTATGAAGATTCCCCAATCAGAGAAGGAGAGGAGAAACCAATGGAAGAATAAAAGGCACCCAAAAGGCCCCCTTCTCCAATTCAAATTGTGATTGAAGTACTGGATCAAAGTGAAGGTCAAAATCCAGAAAAGAGTGGAGAAGAATGTAGAACTGAAGAGGTCCCTGTAGTGCAAACTGTTGTTGTTGAACCTTCTATGGATCAGGCTGAGAAAGATAGGAAAGGTGGGAACCAATCCAATGTCTCTAATCCTAGTTGGCTCAATGACAGGTTGGGGAGTAAGCAAGTAGTCATAGATGACACCTCTCCGAATTGGGATGAATTATTGGAAAATATTGGAAAAGGGAAGGCAAGGAAGAAAGCTAAGGTGATTTCCAAGATTACCATGGATGAGGCAGACAATTGGATAATTCACATTTCTACCCCTACTACAGAAAAGGATAAAAGGGAGGTTGTTTCTCAAGATTATACAATTCATACTCTCAATCTAGGACCCATTGGCAAAGATCAAGAGAAGGAAGAATTTCAGGAGTCTGCCCAAGCTATTCTAAGGAGGCTGGACAAGGAAACCACAGAGAAGGAGAGATTTCAGAAGCAACTTAATGATGTATACAAATATGTGCAACACTTGATGAGGCCATTACAAGCAGTAGGAGGTGAAAGGGTAAATCCTGAGGGCTTGTTGCCTAAGGAGGCATTTTCAGAGATCAAAAAAATGAAGGCATCTACACAGGCTACCCATGAATGGTTGCAGGGAATTAGGCAACGAGGAGATGATATGATTAAAGGAATTTTTTCAATAGGAGGTGATGCATAGATGTCCTCTGAGTGGTTGTAAAATATATTGGGACAAGAAAAATCTGATATAGATCTTCTTCTCCATAAATTAAGGACCATCATGGAGTATATAGAAGAAAAGTTGGTGAGTGATGGCATTCTCTCTTCTACAAGATTTTCTGAGCCATGGGTATGGTATGAATCCCTGCAGATCAAGCAAAAGGTTTTGAAGAGAATCAACAAGCAGAGAAAGCAAGTAGAGGATGTGTTGAACGATGTTTATAGTAGATGCATTTCATTCTTTGAGATTATGACTGGAAGGAAGAAGTTTGTACCCAAACATCTAACTTTGGAAAACTTAAGGAAATGGTGGCATGAGGTTTATGTTCCTGTTGAGGATGGTCCAATCACAAGTCACCATTTGGATGATGCCTCCACCTATGTCACTATCATGGATAAATATCAAGATCTTAAGGTGGAATGGGATAAAGAAGTCAAACAAGCAAGGGATGAAATTAAATCTATTGAGAGGAAATTTAAAGTGTTGGTTACCCCACCCTTGGTGGACTTGGATGGAATCTTCTTGAAGGTGTAGGGTCAAATAGATAAAG